>JARJHM010001204.1:0-52474 GCA_033356055.1 Carex pumila | reverse complement strand
TTTTTATTTATTTGATTTTTTTGTGTGGCAATGACGAGAGGAGGTAGGCTCATACGTGTTCAAATTTGATACCGAATATCTTCAAATTTTCATACCGAGCACCATTTATGGTGAAGGTCATTTTTCATAAATTTTCAAAATTTAGTGATACTTTAAAAAAAAAAAATCTACAGATCCCCCTCCCCAACCCCCCAATAAAAAACAAAGTTTCTTTCTAAACCTCTTTATCAGATATTTCCCTTTTACTCTCCGGACCACTCATAATATTGTAAAATTTTACAGGGTCAATATTGTAAAATTCTCATCAAATTAAATAAGTTCGAATAATTGGGTTAGGAGATTCTCCATAGATTCTCCAAATAGCTACGTCACGGATGGGGTCCACATTGATGTAAGGGATCTACTCTTGACCTGGATTTTTTGCGGAACCCTAGCAAGCTGATTCTTGTGTATATTCCTGTGGCATCATGGTGCCGAATCACTGAGTGGGGTGTACAAAAAAACTCATTACTCGGTTGTCTCACGAGTTAAATTCAAGTTGCTTCTAATTCGATTCGAAATTGATTCGGTTGATTCACTAACTTGGTAAGCTGTATAATGCTTTGTTAGATTTTGTACTATTTAGCAATTTGATCAACTTTGTACTATTTAATTATGTATTTGTTACTGTGCAAAGTTTTAAATTATTAATTATTTTGATAAACTATATACTATTCATTTTGTTAGACTTTATTTTAATAATTTTTTATTAAATAAATTATGTATGTAATTTTTAATTTGATAAACTATGTACTATCTCACGAGCTGACTCGAGTTGTCGCGAGTTGAAATCAAGTCGGGTTTTCTAACTCGAAATTGGATTAGCAACTCAGACTCAACTCGACTCATAAGTAGTCCTATCACCGAGTAGTCACAGCCATAGTGACAACTTAATAATTCAAGAAATTAAGGATCAACAAGATTAAAAATTTATGATCGATTCAATAATAATTTAAAATTATACATTGAGAGAAAAAAACAAACTTTCCTACAAGAGAGTAAAAATAAAAGTTTCGCAAACAGTCCACGAATAATTCGTAAAGCTCGCCCATAATTAGAGAAACCAAATAATACACGTATTGATTTGCCAACCACTCAAATCCGAATTATTCATAAATTATATGTGAATCTTGTCACTTTGATCCCAGCTAACATAATAGAGACTGTGTTCCAAAGAGACAATGTGTCGATGGCATTTATTGTAATTGCCAATTTTAGTGACAATGAGTAGGACTCGTCCATTTCAATTAGGGCTGAGAAAACACATTACTATTTGGTGGTTAAGTCAACTAAATTCGAAAAATGTTCGTAAATGGCTCGTTTTTAAGCTCGTTGCATGAAGTGATTAAATTATTTATTAACATTTTCACTATCTTTCTTAATTGTACCCCTCACATGAGGATGAAACTTGTTGTGAGAATATATATATATATATATATATATATATATATATATATAGAGTTAGGCTGGGGTGCTATGGATAGCATAGTGGCCTCTATGCTACGGCTCAATATTCGAGTTTTCGAAATCCAAACGGTCGATCCGAACCATTCATCTTATTCTCCATATTAATATCTGCTTGGAGACCAAATTTTATAATTTTCTGAATTTTTTTACTATTTATTAAGCCACTTTGAAAATCGCTAATCCAACGGTTTTACTGTTTTGTGCAGTCACCGTTGGATCAACAATTTTGTAAAATAGTTAATAAATAGTAAAAAAATTCAGAAAAATGTAAAATTTGGTCTCCAAGCAGATCATTAATAAGGATGAATAAGATGAACTGTCTTCGGATCGACCGTTTCGATTTTGAAAACTCGAATATTGCACCCCAGCCTAACTCTATATATATATATATAGAGATGGACTTGGGTGAGACGCGGTGTATACGCCGTTTGTACTTCACGCCGTATTTTCATTTTGAAAGTCCAAACGACCGATCCGAACCGTTAGATATTTAATCCATAATGAAATGTGCTTGGAGACTAATTTTTACATTTTTTGAAAATTTTTTACTATTTATTAAGCATTTTTGAAAGTTGCTGTTTTGCTGTGAACAGTAAAAAACAGTAAAATTTTCTGAACCATCAGATCAGCGGCATTCAAAATTGCTTAATAAATAGTAAAAAAATTCCAAAAAATGTAAAATTTGGTCTCCAAGCACATTTCAATATGGAGAACAAGATGAACGGTTCGGATCGGTTGTTTGAATTTTCAAAATGGCTAAACCGTACCGTGGAGCATCAAACGCGTATACTCCGCGTCTCACCCAAGTCCATCTCTATATATAATTATATCTTGTGTGCATCTCACAACATCAAATGGACGATATTTTTTACTTTGTACGCAATTAACAGTCCAAGTTGGTTTACAAATAACATTTCTTACATGAATAAAAAATAGAAAGAAATAAAAATATTATCAATTAAGTATCAATCAATTCAAAAATATCTTTAAAAGACATTTAAAAATAGAAAAAAAAAACATCATAACCAATAAAAAAAATTGAGCATTTGACAATCAAATAGGGGGGGGGGGTTTAAAAAAGTTTCGAAAAAAAATGGAAAAAAAGGAGGAAGCATAGATTGTGTGGTGAGTACAAACCTAAATCAATTTAGACTTCTGCATGTAAAAAAATGATACAAAGAATAAAGAAAGGGTAGTGTTTGATCGGATGGTTGATATTCAATTTAAAATTTCACCTTTTAATCACAGTCGTTTACGAATTCAAACATTTACATACTTAACAAGAGATATAAGAAATATTTGTTTGACGAAATTTGGTACTTTATTTTTCACAGTGCTGTTCAATTTAATCATGGTTAATCATTATTTGTTTAAATCTGAGTTCTAAATTTTTATTTTCATTTGAATCAGTTTGACCAATTTGTCTATAATTTAATAAATTCGTCTATTTTTTTTCTCCTCTCTTTCTAATTTAATCTCTGAATTTTCTTCGGTGGAACTTCTTTTTCTCTTGGAAGCAATTACTTGCAGATAATTCATCTCTAGATATAATTTTCATTTTTTTTTGTATTTACTAACGCTTTATTTTTGTTGAAAAAAGCCAGTTGAAATTGTGTCATAAATTTGTGCTATGTAATTCACTAATTCTCCTCAACTATTCAAGAACTCATACAATTAAAATTGCCTTGTAGTGATGAGTGCAACATTAAACTATATATATAGAGAGAGAGAGAGTAAGGCTTGGGTGCTATGGATAGCATGGAGGGCCACCGTGCTACGGCTCAATATTCGAGTTTTCAAAATCTAAAAGGTCAATCTAAACCGTTCATTTTGTTCTCCATATTAATGTGTTTCGAGACCAAATTTTACATTTTTTGAAATTTGTTTACTATTTTATTAGTTAGGTAGAAAATCACTTGATCTAAAAAATTCTGCACCATTAAGATATTTGATTTTCTACCTATCTAAAAAAATAGTAAAAAATTTTCAAAAAATGTAAAATTTGATCTCCAAACACATATTAATATGAAGAACAAAATGAACGGTTCGGATCGACCGTTTGGATTTTAAAAACTCGAATATTGAGCGGTAGCACGGTGGCCCTCTATGCTATTCATAGCACCCAAGCCTTACTCTATATATATATATATATATATATATATATATATATATATATAGGAATATGCTAGCATGCTATGCATAGCATAGAGCCCCTCCATGCAACGCCTTGGATTTTGACTTTTCAAAATCCTAACGGTCGATCCGAACCGTTCATCTTGTTCTCCATATTAATATGTGTTTGGGGACCAAATTTTACATTTTTTGGAATTTGTTTACTATTTCTTTAGATTTATTGAAAATCGCTGTTTTCTGCAAATCTGGACCATAAAAAACAGCGATTTTCAATAAATCTAAAGAAATAGTAAAAAAATTTCAAAAAATGTAAAATTTGGTTCTCAAACACATATTAATATGGAGAACAAGATGAATGGTTCGGATTAACCGTTAGAATTTTAAAAAGTCAAAATTCAAGGTCTTGCATAGAGGGACTCTATGCTATGCATAGCATGCTAGCATATTCCTATATATATATATATATATATATATATATATATATATATATATATATATATTCAAAACTGTAAATGTAACAAAAATCAGCTTTTCTTTTAGTAGCAAAGATAATATTTTCCATATAAAAAGTTATACGTTTGAAAACCGGATGAAATATTTTTTGAATATTAAAACAGTTAACATTCAACTTGTACAAAAAAAAGGGAAAACATAATAATATCAGGTGATTGTGTTGTAGGCCTTCACTAGTAGGTAAGTTTCTCGTTCAACGGTTCAAGTATGATTTATTTCATTTTTTATTTAGTAAAGTGAAAACTATGTCATAAATTGTTGTAAGATGCAGCAAATTAGACCGAAATTTTTTTTAATAACATTTTAAAAAAAATCAAAACACTCTTGAAATTAGAGAATTTAAAAAATATCAAAGTTTTCAATTCAATCTGTATTTTCATTCTTGAGCATATATTGAATTGGAGGTCTCCCAAAAACCTAAATTCTCTCAAAATGAGACCACATTTTGAATAAGCGATCCTAGTATTTTTAGAATTTTTCAGAAAACATGATTTTTTAGTTTTTTTTTTTTTTTTAAGAATATGGTAAAAATAAAAGTTTCGGCAAACTGGAATCATCAAAATGACCAAAGCTTCCTAGTGATTACATTTGAACTGTTGTATATTGGGCATTATGAAAAGATTCATAGAGTGGAAATAGGAAAAAACTATTTATAAATATTAATTTCTATTTGGCGGATTGTGGTTTAATGATGGATGTAGACATGTAGTTTTATACTTTACAGCTTCTTTGAGTTTTATTAATTTCTTTTATATTGGAATATATCTCTATCAGTGTTGTAAAAAACGTTCGTTTTAATCGACAAATTAGTCGTTGGCGGTGACCAAACTGTCATGAATTTCTTCGACTAATTAATCGATTATTTCCGATTATAGCCAATTATTTATGATTAATCGTTTGACAATATCCTATCTGTCCGACAACTACATACCGTTATTTATAACAGTGATCTTTATATGTTGATTGACACAAATTCGTATCCTCTGCATTAACTCAAAAGGAAATCTTTTGAGTTAATGAATGCTAGCCATCCAATATGTTTTAAGATTTGTACAGACTAGATCCGCACTAATATTAAAGAGTTCCTAAATCAAACAAAACAGGATTAACTCTATTTAAAATCAGGCGGTTGAGATTTGTTAACTCGAAAGATTCCTTTTTGAGTTAATGCAGAGGATATGCATTCGGGATGCCACTCCGCTACTCTCCAAATAGAAGAGCAAGATTCTGTTATTCAAAATCTAACCATTCATGAATCTCAATATAGATAAACAATCGAATTTAAAATAACAGAGTCCTGCTCTCCTATTTAAGGTATGTTTGGATGTAGCGAGAATAGTGATGTTCTCGTTATTTCTTCAAAAACATGGAATAACAAACCTACTCTCTCAAATGTACAATCACTGTTCTCGCTATTCTAAATGTTTAATCCAAACAACTTCCGAATAGTTTTAAGTTAGCGTTATTTTTAAATAGTAACTATTCTAGCTATTCTCTAGTGCATCCAAACACACTCTTAGAAAGCAACGAAGTTAGCTCCTACGCATTCAATTGACACTCGCCAACTGATCTTAAGAGAAAAAAAAAATGTAGAATTTAACTTTGATCATGAGGTCTTCGGACTAAAATTTTTTTGCATAAATAACTTTTTGTTCAACTATCATTTATTTCAATACTTTTATTTATTAGAGTGAAAATATCGAAGTATGTGAACGATCACAAATTCTTTTGTAGATATTTTTTTTGGGGTGGGGGGGGGGGGGGGGGGGGGGGTCATGATTTATATATAAATTATTTTGTAGATATTTGTTGCTGGCTTGGTGCAGTAAGTCTATAGTGACAGGTGATTTGTGGATATTTATGTGTGGGTGGGAGGTGGCGTAGGAATGAAATTTGCTTCTTTTTTTGAAAAGAAGGAGCCTCGTGTTCTCTAATTTGAAATGTTTCAAAATCGATCAAACAGTTTCAATTATATCTGATTTGTTTTAATATATTATATTGATATAAAAGAAAAATATAATTGAAACCGTTTGATCCATTTTGAACAATTCAGATTGGAGAGAGGGTCTTTCTTTTCTCAAGAAAAGGAGTAGATTTGCTTCCTGTGGCAGAGGCTATAGTGACAAATGAATAGTTTGGATTCAATTAAGCGGGGTAAAAAATTTATGATTCGGAAATAATTCAGAAATGATTCGGTACTACAAGAAATTAAAAGAAAAACCAATTTTTTTTTTTACATTTTATTTGTGAATAAAACGTATTATACGTTTTTTAGCATTTTATTTGGTGTACGATACCGAAATGTCAAAAAAATGAATTATACGCAATTAGGTTACTACGGCGGGTCAAAAGAGAACCAAAATAAATAAGAAGACAATAAGCAACACATTTCGTTGTACAGGATCCGCTGCAGAAAACCAAAGAAAGTTTGGATAAATGGAACTGAATTACTGAACAAATACTCCTCAATTACCGGTATAACTTTCATATAGAAATTTCTTGGTAAAAAAAAAAAATTTCATATAGAAAATAAGGTATTTAGAGTTTAGACTGATACAACGACATGTGGCTAATATATATATAATTCTATTTAGTTTTGTTATAAATTCTCTAAACATAGTTCATGTAAGATTTTACTTGTAAAAAGTTTTGGACCAGAGAAACATATTCAAAATGATTTTCTGTATGCACAAGACAAGATACAACTACATCTTACACCAAATTTGATTTTATTTTAAATAGAACCAATTTTAAATATTTTAACAGAACAAGTATCATTGATTTGGTTTTTATAAAAAAACAACTCTAGAGCTATTTACTAATGATTTTTGCGATTAGATTGTATAGATGACTCATAAAAGGACTTCACCGATCTGCAGAATCATTGGAGCTATTTACTAATGATTTTTGCGATCAGATTGTATAAATGACTCATAAAATGACTTCACCGATCCGCAAGATCGGTGGAATTGTTTTTTTATAGAATCCAAACCAATAGTACTTGTTTCAAAAAAAATATTAAATTTGGTTCTATTTAGAAAAAAAAAGTCTAAAAAGTTATTCTTCGTTTATTAATATCTTTTAAGAGCAAACGACCTATCTTTATTTAAAATATAACCATTCTAGATGGCCATTCAATTCCTGATCACAATCATTTTCAAAATTAAAAAACAGATAGTACAGAAAGAAATTAAGAAAGACAAAGAAAGAATAAGAAAATTCCAATCATAAATATCTTCACTTTCAATAATAAATATCTTCACTTTCACAGCCCCACTGATGTCACCAATCAAATTTCCATTTCCTAGGGATCTGCTAGCTACATTTAGCAAAAGATCCGATGATTTATTTTTTAGAGCTTACAAATCTATTTTGGCTTTAAGAAAAAATAAAATATGTTCTCTAATATAATCAATAAAATATATATATATATATATATATATATATATATATAGGACTTGGCTACGGTGCTATGGGCTGCATAGAGGCCTCCCGTGCTACAGCTCAATATTCGACTTTTTAAAATCAAAACAGTCGATCCGAATCGTTTATTTTGTTCTCCATATTAATATGTGTTTGGAGACCAAATTTTACATTTTTTGAAAATTTTTTACTATTTTTTTAGATTTATTGAATATCGCTGTTTTTCAGACAAAATGCTATGGGTAGCTAAGAGGCCTCCGTGCTACGGCTCGGATTTCGAGTTTTCAAAATCCTAACGGTCGATTCGAACCGTTCATCTTGTTCTCCATATTAATATGTGCTTGGAGACCAAATTTTACATTTTTCTGGATTTTTTTACTATTTATTAAGCCACTTTGAAAACCGCTGATCCAACGGTAGTTTCTAGTTTTACTGTTGGGTTAAGCCACCGTTGGATCAGGGGTTTTCAAAGTGGCTTAATAAATAGTAAAAAAATCCAGAAAAATGTAAAATTTGGTCTCCAAGCACATATTAATATGGAGAACAAGATGAATGGTTCGGATCGACCGTTAGGATTTTGAAAACTCGAAATCCGAGCCGTAGCACGGAGGCCTCTTAGCTACCCATAGCACCGTAGCCACGTCCTATATATATATATATATATAGAGAGAGAGAGAGAGAGAGAGATGGACTACGGTGAGTTGCAATGTAAAACGCGTTTTTACTTCACGTCATATTTTTATTTTAAAAGTTCAAACGACCAATACGAATCGTTAGATGTTTAATCCATATTGAAATGTGCTTGGAGACCAAATTTTACATTTTTTGGAATATTTTTACTATTTATTAAGCATTTTTTAAAATTGTTGTTTTGCTGTAAACGGTGAAAAACAGTAAAATTTTCTGGACCATCAGATCAGCGACTTTCAAAATTGCTTAATAAAAAGTAAAAAAATTCCAAAAAATATAAAATTTGGTCTCCAAGCAAATTTCAATATGTAGAACAAGATGAACGGTTCGGATCAACGTTTTGAACTTTAAAATTGCAAAATATGAGCGTGAAGTAAAATAGTTGCTTTACTTCGCAACTCACCGTAGCCCATCTCATATATATATAGGCTAATATGCTTTCGGTAGCATATGGGCCGAAATACACACAGTCTAAATTTGAAATTTAAAAATCCAAAAAGTTGATCTGAACCGTTCATCTTGTTCTCCATATTAATATGTGCTTGGAGACCAAATTTTACATTTTTTGAAGTTTTTTACTATTTATTAAGTTACTTTGAAAATTGCTGATCCAACGGTGGCTTAACAAAACAATAAAACCGTTGGATCAACGATTCTCAAAGTGGCTTAATAAATAGTAAAAAAAATTCAGAAAAATGTAAAATTTGGTCTCCAAGCACATATTAATATGGAGAACAAGATGAATGGTTCAGATTGAATTTTTGAATTTTAAAATTTCAAATTTTAACCGTGTGTATTTCAGCTCATATGCTACGAAAAACACATTAGCCTATCTCTCTCTCTATATATACTAGTATAACATTGCATTTCAATCTAAATTGCAAGTTATGGTTATGAAAATATCTGGATGAACAAACCAAACCAGTAACATTGCATCCATGAACCGATACTTGGTCTCTAGAGTCACCTATGAATGATGACAGCAACACTATGCTTTGATCACAATCATGTGCGTTTGACTTTCACTGGCAATTACACTATCAACGATACCTTGAAGTATTTTTTTTTGCTTTTTTATCTAATTTTTAAGAATGAAATAAAATCAGGATGCTTATATTTTTATGTACAAGTCTACAACAAATTGTTGTAGCAACATACCATCCAACAAAAGAAAATTATTGTCACTTTGTATCTATAGTTTGTACTTTGTAGTATAATATTCTCTTGCTAAAACATTATTTTAGTATCTATTGTTTGTAGCAATAATATTCTCTACGTCTAGAGCCATCTGTGTATTCATGAAAAAGAATAATTAAAAACAACTAATATGACAAAGACTACATGTTGTATTTCCTATAAGCCATTATATCGTGTTTGTTTGGAAAGAACCCACTGAATTAAACTTATTAACTGATTGAAACCGAACTAAAATAAATTTTTGGTTTATTCGGTTCAACCAAACAAACCGAAGTACAAAAGGGACGTCGAAATATGCAGCTCACATTTCAAATTTTCAAGATTTTTTGCTACTAACTAAAAAAAAAAGAAAAAAATTCAAATACTGAATGTTAAAACAACATGTTAATAGGAGACGAACAAAAGTATATTATAATATCTGATGCTCAAATACAATAGAAACTGAAACCACACTAACATAGTTAATTTTTTCATCTTTCAATCATAACCATTGGCGGATCAAGACATCATATATATAGTCTGGCTAATTAATGTCATAACGTTATAATTTCAGTCTATGTTATAACGAATTATTTTTGCGATTTCAAATTCCAAAAAATTGATATGAACCGCTGAATTTCTCCATATTAAAATGTACTTGGAGATCAAATATTATATTTTTTTATTTTGTTTTACTATTTTTTAGATAGGTACAAAATCACTATTTTTTAGATAATTCTGAATCATCCAAAGTAGTGATTTTGTATCTCTCTCTAAAAAACAGTAAATAAAGTTTCAAAAAATATAAAATTTGGTCTCCAATTCCATTTTAATATGGAGATCACGTTGAACGATTCAGATCGACTGTTTGAATTTTGAAATCGCAAAAACTGACTTGTTAGCTAGTCACCAGTACGTTAACTCTTTCACTTAGAAATTCTTGGACCTTAAGCTTTAGTTTGCTTTATTAATAATTTCATGTCCATATTTGTTCTGTCTTCTAATAATTTTGTGGTTGTTGACTCTCAAAGAAAAAGGAAAAGAAAAAGATCGCCTATCAAATTAGAATCTTTTGACAAAAAAATTTATTTAAAATCTGTTTCGTAAGTTTCTTTATATTTTTATTTATTTCCTTCAAACAACAACTTTTCTATATGCAAATTCATTTATGTATTAATTAAATTATATTGGAGAGCACGAATTGAATAGCCTGCCGCCTCCATTTTCATTCCAATTCCTATTGGTACCAACAGGGAATCCCTGGCACTGGCACAGCAAAGGGTTTCTATTATTTATTGTTTAATAATAAAAAAAAAACCAAATTGGCACTAATCATTCGGATCTTATTTATTAATTTATGGATCACACTACTTAACAATATAAAAATAGTTACAAGCTTACCCATGAAGCATCCATTTCTATAACAAGAGAATAACTATTTGAAGTATTCAATTTGACATATGCCATTGCCAGCTAGCCAGGACTAAGGTGTGGTTAGTCACAAACAGTTTCAAATCCTCTCCATTTATTAGAGAACTTTCAATTTATGTCAGCCATTGATTAAGAGACTGTGCTGGTACATTTTGACCTAATTCTAAGGCCTTTAAAAATTCTATCAGTAACCAAAATTATATTGATAAAGAGGGACAATAGCAGAGGTGTCTATAATTATTATCTTTTGTAGATTTTGAGTTGACAATTCAGAGAAGCAATGGTGGACCTAGGATTTTCGTCACAGTATCGAATCGGATTTAAATAACTAATCAAGTTTAAACATTTTAACTAATTAGGTTCTCAATAAAAAATATTGCTTTAACTTGTACTTTTCAATACTCTAACTTGTAATTTATGATCTTCACTAAAACTCAAAATTCAAGGGAAGCAGGACCATGTGGGTCCACCCCTTCAGAGAAGAACAAGATATAGAGGTGTCAGGAATTAAAACTATAAAAAATTGAAACTAGTAGGAAAAAAATATAAGAAATAACAAATACTGAGTTACTTCCTCAGCTGTCTTCTTTAATTTTTTTTTTTTTTTTCTGGTAACCACTGAGAATGTAGAGTTGAAATGCTATCAGTATTAGTAGTTGAGTTCAATCATGCATCAAATAATAAATATACTATAATACAATAGGTACTTAATTAATTAATAAGTACCCAACATGTAGATAGATCTATATAAATATACCTAGTATACCTGAATAATTTAGGATTCTAACCTTTTCTGATCAGGTGATTCTATCTGATTTTTCAATTGAACCCCCAAAGTTTCTTATATTTTTGGATAATAATGGTATATATCAAGCTTTGTTCTTTCTGTTTCAGCTAATCAGCTACTCTAAATCCATGTAAACTCAAATCTATGGATATTCATTTATCTGGTTATATAGTTGCTTAGCAAGACAGAGTTGTACATATATTTTTCTGGTTTTATTCTTTACCAGTTATATACTATATATACTGTATACAGCTAGTCTAAAATGTCAATTTCTGCTTTCTAACAGCAAGTCTGTACATCAATCCAATGGCCCCATTAAAAGAAGAATGGTGCTGTTCAAACCGGAGAGCAAATTTAATACGACAAACTTATGTATACATATAATATGATTACCATTTGCTAATGCAAGCAAATCTGACTACATCAGTTAAAGACTTTCACATGAAAAAAGAAAATATTACCTTAAAAGTTGAAAAAAAAAAGAAAATATTAATTAATATGCAAGTAGTGAGTACATCTAAAGAAAAGCTTGAGTTTGCACGACGGATGACCGGACAGCTGTATAATGGCTTAACTTAAACCACTAGTTAGGTATCATACATAACCATTATTTATTTTTGAGCTTCCTTTATTGCACAACATGGTGAGGACCTCTTCTCTGTGTAAAGCATGCTCCTTATTTTTATTATCTTTTCTACTGTGGTCCATGCACACCAAATCTGCTTACTACAGTACCAAAATAAACATTAAATAACTAATCCTTCCAATCAAATAAACCTTCATAGAATACAGTAAATAAAGATTCCGCGAAGTTCGCGGCATGTTACCATGAACTAAATTCAAGATATATATATATTATAAATGCTGATCCTTTTTTTTTTTAATATAGATGTGTTAACCTGAAAGAAATTATTCAGTTCAGGATACAGTGAACCTTGTTCTATCTACATATACTTTTGGCAGTGCCTCTAATTTTTTTTTTCTATTTCTAATTGAAAGTAGCAGTATCCTATGAGAGCTAGATTTGACTAGCACAGCTAGCATAGTGAATAATTTAGAAGAAACCCCAAAAAATAATAAAATTCAAAGTTTCAAACTCTGTTCAATTTATGAAGTATGGAGAAGTTTATCAGTATCTGTACATAGATAACATGACTATGTATCTCTGATAGCAACAATACCAGAGAAAACCTCTCAGTGTAATTTTATGAATTACGATGTTGTTTGTGGCAGTACTTGTAGTCCACTTTATCAATAAGAGAGATATTATTACAAATTAATTACTGCTTATTACATGGTAATCATATAAATTAGATTTGTCTTTACAAATTACTGCTTGTTAAATGTTATTTACTTATTTTCTTCTGGTAATTGGCTCATTTTCTACATACACCAACATATATACTAGTGCACATGAAATTTCCTATGGAGAAGAATGTTATTTATTTATTTATTTTCCTTCATGCATGTATTCTTCCTTTGTAAAGATATGATCGAGAGATACCAGAATAATATGTCATATGATCATATCCATTGAAATAATATAGTTATATGTAAACCAATTACTACTTAGTGCCAAATTATAAAAGAAAGGGCATTACATTCGCATCGATCGCTTTCTATGGAAGATGCCCAATTATATATTTACTCCTAAAGAGTACAAACTAAACTCAACTTATTAAAGTCAGAAACCTAATAAGTTTGCAATAAAAGCAAATGCCTGTTGATACCGATAAATAGCATACAGCTAGCATGGTAGACCTGTTCTTGGACAAGAAAAGCATGTTCGTTTAAATTTAGTGGAGTTTAAAATATATACATCTTCTCACATGCAAGGGTTTTAAATTTAATAACAATGAACCATTATTGGGTTAGCTAGTATATACAGAGAAAACAGAAAAATGTGGATGGTCTTGCTCATTAATTTGCATGACAAGTTGTTGAAAATAAAGATGAAAATATATAAGAATCGATCTCAGACAGTTATCATAGACGTACTCAAGAGGTCAAAAATAATAGAAATAGGAAATAGACTTTTATGGTAATAAAATAAACGGTAACGTATACTTGTATTACCATAAATAGAAAAATAGTACAAACGGTAACTTAGAGATCTTTGTGTATAAATAGAGTAGGAACTTGTAATAAAAATATACTCGATATTCAATAAATATTATCTCCTCAGAATTCATAAAATTAACACAAGTCATATTGTTTTGTTGCACTAGGGTTTCATTTGTATACTGCCAGAATGTGAGGCTTTAGATTTGATCTAAATGCCAAAACATGCATAAAAATGAGTTCTATTTTTTTAAATATTTTTCCTTTTTTTTTTTTCTGAGAACACTTATTGTTTAAAAGCATTTTAGACTTTGTAAGCATTGTTTTCTTTTACAATTCTACAGAATTCTTCTCTTTTCAAGGCACCTTACTCTGTAGAGCTTGCATGTGTAATTTATATCTACAGGATATATCGGTTATCCATTCAATGGCAGACTTCAACTATCAATTATATATCAACTGTGAATGAGAATTTGATTTATATATATCAAATGTTAAACTAGACAGTGTTGTAAAATACGGTTTTGTTTATGCATGCAGAAAGCCACTGCATATTTCATATGCGGTATGCGGCCGCATATGCAGATTTATATATAGAAGTACATATACGGCTTTACTATGTTTTGTTAAAGAAATATAGATAAAATAAAACTAATTTATATTTAAAAACTTGTTTAGTCTAGTAATTTATGCTTTTTATCATATTATAAATGTTATAGATTTTAATTTTCTCTAACACAAAATAATTTTTAGATTTTTTTAAAGTTTACATAAACTGTATATATGTCCGTATATTCAAAACTACATGAATTTAATTGCATAAAATTTTATATGCAGAAAACCACTGCATAAACATATACTAGTCATCTGGCCACATTTTACAACAGTGAAACCAGGTGTTATCAGAAAAAGGCACATGGTTCGTAATCATATCTAGCGTTGGTACGAACTCTTGTTAAATAGGCTTTATTAAGTCAGTCACACTCGAACTGTGAACAATCCAGAAGTAATTTTTTTTTTTTTTTTACTTTTGTTGTAGTACTAAGACGGTCCCTACATATAAACAAAACATGAGCTGTTTCTCTGTACGTACATTTATTTATTGAGGCGTAGAGTATTTTCCGGGTAAAAACCACGTCCCACTGCTTCTCCCTCCGTAAATGCAATTTAAGTGTCAACCAACGCAAATTAATTAATAACTTTGTAAAAAGGGTGATTTTGGTTAAGGATTATGTAATTTAAAACCTAAAAAAAAGTTTAATAAAAACATGTTAACAGTGATGTGTTAACTTCCATGTAAGAATGGGAATAATATAAAGCGATTTGATCAATAGCCGTTGATCCATCACTGTCTATCATATCATCTCCAGAAACAGCAGCGATATATACTAGCAAATTTCGTTAGAAATTATATTGAACACAAACTTATTTGACAAGTACAGTTATAAATGTCAAAATGTCAAAATTAATTACATGTACATCTTGTATAATTTATTAAGTTATGATATATATAAATCAAATTTGATGCAATTTAGAAAAACACACGTAATTCTTGGACTTAATTTTTGTAACTATCTAAAAAAAAAAAAAGTTTCAAAAAATATAAAATTTGATCACATTTTAATATGAAAATTATGTTAAACAGTTTGAACGAACTGTTCAAACTTTAAAAACAAAAGTAAGAATATAAAATATGATCGAAACACAGCAACAATGATACATTTTAACCCTATTCTCTTTCAACAATGATTTTGCTCTTCATGAAAAATGTTATCGAACTGAATCAGGTCCGGTCCATGTCGAATAGAACCAGCAGTTATTCGTCCTGGATTTAGAAAATTTAAATTAGGCATACCCTTCAGCCCAAATTTCTTCGTGCAGCCCAATTAAATTTTTGTGACAGCCCAGCCCACTGCACTTGCGCGAACAATCCCTCTTTCTCCTTGTCGAAAAAGCCCAGCCCATTTTCGCCTTCGCTAATCATCACTCCCTCCTCTCTCGACAAATTTCTCTCCCCCGTGCACGCCTCCGCCAGTCCGCCCCTGCTGTTGTCCGTACCTGCGGCTTTCCGGCCTCCGCTACCCGCCCCTTCCGCTCTTCTCCACTGTCTGGTTAGTTAATTAGGCGAATGCATCCGAATTTAAGCATAGTTTTTCTTTTTTTTTTTGGAAAACAGGATATATTGTTAGTGTACTTTATAAAAAGTGGAACAGAAGAAAAATAAGATCTGATTTCATTTCCTTGTGAAGAAAGAAAAATGCTATTCCGATATTGTTGAATTTGAGAACTAGTTTGGGTGTAAATCGTACAATGATTCCAGTTTGCCCTTAGACAGTTATTCTGCTTTTAAACTTTTACAGCAAATAATGGAAGTACAGAAAAGTTAACCAGTTAGCTCTCTGGGGCAGAATTGTCAATAAAATATGTACAAGGTTAGTATTACAACTTACATAGTTTTATTGTTAGTTAGATGCAGTCTTACAAACAGTTTCATTGCTCTTAGGGTTTTGCATTTTTCTCAAATTGCTTTTGTGCGTCTGTGAAGTGTGATTGATTATTTTTATTCAAGAATTTGAATAGAGAAAGGATTTCAAAGGATTCGTGATATTTCTCTGCTTTTCTTTTTCCCCTTTCTCTGTTTAGCTTTGAAGCTGCTTTGGTGAATAAGACTGTTCTTGAATGGATTTAAACATGAACTTTGAGGAGCTTCTTTGATTAAATTTCTGATGCCTTTTATCTATTTTTGATGGAAAATTGGTAATTTCAAGTTTTAAGGAAATCCAAACCGGTACTGTTCGGTACCAGTTCTAAACCGTGGCTGGCTATTGGTGCACTTTTGGGCATTTGTCCTCTTATGTGATGCTTTAAATCAATTCTGGACACTCTTTCAGTCGGTACCAGTGCTCTTCCTTTGTGCTGGTACAGCTTTTAGTTGATGTGACGACTTGTTTAGGAAGTTGATGAAATCAGAGGGACTATTGTTCTCTCTTGTTTTTATCAGTCTCTCATGCTCTCTCCTCTTTTAGGAAACCTTTCTCACTGGTTCTATACCAGTACCGGTATTGTCATATTAACCTTCCTGGGGTTCTTGTCATTTTTCCAAAAATTCCATTCTGCGAGTAGCATGCCATGATTACTGGTAGTTGTAGGCAATAAGATCAGAGTTCTTGATTTAACTTGCAAACTCTTAAATGAGAACCTCAAAGCATCTACATCCTTGGTATTATCAGAGTTTCTAATATGATGTGGTAGTTTCTAATTCAGTTTCAGAGATGTGTGAGAGAGTTTCTTAGAAACTATGCAGTAAAGTTTATTAATTTCTTATTAAAAAACTGTTTATAAACTATATGCTGGCCAAATAATTGGCTCAAATTGTTTCTCATTTTTAAATTGTTACTGATGTGGATTAATAGAAACTCTAAAATTAGTTTCAGGGATGTGAGAGTTATAAACTTTAGAGATCCTAATTTCTAAAAGGTGGTTAACCGTTATTTAGAAGCTCATTTGAGTTGCTGAAATGTAGATGCTCAGCTCATACTTACATCCATATAATTTTCTCTAAAAGTTGAAGGAAGGTAGAGGAGGAGAATGAAGGTGAAGATACTGCAGTGGCACGCGGTGGGTTCGTGGACATGGGATGCGCAGGATGAGACATGTGGCATATGCCGTATGGCCTTTGATGGGTGCTGCCCGGATTGCAAATTCCCAGGTGATGACTGCCCGCTGATATGGGGGGTGTGCAACCATGCGTATCACCTCCATTGCATCCTCAAGTGGGTCAACAGCCAGAATTCAACCCCTCACTGCCCCATGTGCCGTCGTGAGTGGCAATTCAAGGCCTGATCTCTTTCCCTCCCCGAGCTTCCTTTTCTCTTCTGGTATGCTATTGTTACATAATGGCATGATATATCAACACTTCGGAATGGCATGTAGCTTACCTTTTTTTGGTGTATTAAGTCTCAAATGAAGAGCTTGAGGGACAAGTAGAAATTGTTTTTGTTCGATTCTCTTCTTTAATTCGTCTGGTCTTCATAAACAAAATATTAACTCTGAATTCTTAAAAAAGATTAAAAAATTAACCTATCACCCTGCAAACTCGTAATTTTAACAATTAGCCGCTCACATTCTTCAATTTGTGATAATTATTCCCAACTGTAAATCTAAATTAGCATAATTAATTTGTGTACAAGATATGACTTTTGTACCGTGATAATATTGTCATTGAAAAATATTTTTGTGAATTTTAAGACGTGGGATCATTACTGTGAGCATATGAGTAAAACTCTAAATAAATTCAATTTCAAATTACTTTTGCTCTACTTTTTGTTAAACTGAATTGAACTCTTACAGATTGTTTTTATGTTTAAAATCGAACTTGTTAACAACTGTCAGAAGACGCGCACCATATTATGCATGGATTACTAATTGAGATATTATAATGAGGTTGGCTAATATACTAATGTTGGTATAGAGAAGTTCATTATATTAAGTGGGTTTTGTGATTTCAAAGTCCCAAGTAATCGATTTGAAATGCTCGACGTGTTTTCCATGTTAAAATGTGCTTGGAGACCAAATTTTACATTTTTTGTAAAAAAATTTACAATTCTTTTCGGATTTTCGAAAATTCCAGTTTTCAGATTTTTTTTTTATTATTTTTTTACCATATTAAACAGTGATTTTCAAAAAATTCAAAAAAAATAGTAAAGCACTTCTAAAGAAATGTAAAATTTGGTCTCTAAGCACATTTTAATATGGAGAACACGTTGAGCACTTCAAATCGATTATTTGGACTCCAAAATCACAAAATTAACATTAGTATATTAGCTAACCTCATGTTATAATTATATATTTACACTGATTAGATTCATCTTTGTATTAAATCTCTATCTCGATTGGTGCAAAACGCCAATGTTTTGGATCTGTACGTAAGTGTAGGTAACTGAAGGCGAAGTCTCTATCAGGAAAAGATCATGTTTCTTTAGATCCGGACGGTTAGATGTAATCAAGAAATAGAGAGTTTGAATATTGAATTATGTATTTCTTGATGTAATCAATTAAACTTGTGATTATATAGCAACAAAGAAATAGAAAAGGCTTAACTAAAAGTAGTTACATCAGAATCAGTTATGTGATTAGTGCACTGTGTTTGATATGTGATTCTGGTAATCATCTCAGTGTCAGCAGTTCTAATATTATCAGAAAGATGAATCATCTGAAACGAAAAAGACAAATCTTTGATCCGGACAAAAAGGTTGCAGCCATGGGCACCATCTTTGGTGAGTATTATTTGGAATTGCTGATATATGACTGATACTGGTAGCACTATGTAACAGATAACTAGGGGCGTCAATTACACTCTTTTATTCATTTACCTGATTAGTACTGTATTCAATTTGACGATTATTAGATTTTTTTTTATTTAATTTATCAGGTACGAGTAAGATTCGGATAAAGAATATTCCTTATTCATTACTCGCTGTTATCTTATACAGTAATAATTAAAAACTAAATATTGTGAATGATATGATATAGTTTTATTTAATATAGTACTATTTTATCCGTTTATCCAATCCACATAGTGTGTTTGATAAGACATGTAGATAAGGGCTTTTTTTTTTCATTTATCTTATAGATACATTTAAGAATATTTATTTTTGTTAACATAATGAATAAGGGCATGAAATTTTTTCTACCCGATCTGTTTTGTACTCGTTGATACTCCTACCCTAAGAGCATCTACATCTCTGAAACTCTTGGAGTTTCTAATCTGACGTGGCAATTTCTAAACCAGTTTCAGGGATGCAGATGGGTTTCTTATTTAGCAACTTTACTCCAAAGTTTCTTAATAAGAAACTGTTTATAAACTCTGACGTGGCCAAATAATTGGCTGGAATTCTTTTCTCTTGTAATTTATTTGCTGATGTGGCAATTAAGAAACTCTAATTTTAGTTTCATGAATGTAGGGGTTTAGAAACTTTCAGAGACAAAATTTCTAAAAATTAACTAACAGTTATTTAGAAACTCCAAGAGTTTCACGGATGTAGATGCTCTAACTAGTTTTTTAATGAAACGGGCATTAATATGCTTTATTTTAAAAAAATAATCATTTGCGGAATTACGGTAATTTAAAAGTTGAGATTATTTAATATCGGATTAATTATAAAAATTCGAATTAATTTAAAATTTTACGGAACATAATAAAAATGAATAATTTTATAATCCATATCAAAATCAAATGGTTTAAAGTATAAATTTAAATTTAAATAAGTTGGAACTCCAACTTATCCACCGCCTCCGTCGCTCCAGGCTCTGCAAGCCCAATAATATTGTTTCCAATTCTAATGTGGAGGCTGTTAAGTGCTAACGTGCAATCAAAGCAAAGAAGTAATTCAGATCATCTCCGTTACACGAATAGGGAATCTTTTAAAATTATTGGATCTAGACCGTTATTTTTAACTTGACACGAATCTCAAAGCCCAATAATACTACCCTCTGCGCTAACCCGAATCTTAAAGGGAAAGGGAGTTAATTTCAAACCGTAAAGTGAAGGGAATCTTTTACAATATTGGAGAGGATCCTTGTTCAACAAAAAGATACTAAGTTCTTAACTACTATTTACACCATTTTCTAACCAAAACTTACGCCAAGCCAATCAATCTCTCCTGTCCGTCGACGTCATCCTCTCCCATTAAACCCTCTTTCAGTCGTTCTCCCTCCCTTTATCCTTCCTCGACCTTCGATTTCCTACCCCTTGGATCTATCAATGGCTGAGATGGCCTCTCCCCCTCCCAATAGGCACACTTCTGTAAGATGAAATTCTCCTCTACTAATGCTGTACAAAGATGAAGAAACCGCTAACCCTAATGGAGATGAAGGAGCGGCCATAGAAACAAACAAGCTCCGCTCGCAACTCAAATGGCGGAGGCAGACGACTCCGACGAGCCCTCGCCTTCTCTTCAACTCCCTGCGGAAATCGACTGGGAGAGACTCGACAAGTCTCGCTTCTTCTTCCTTGGCGCCGCTCTCTTCTCTGCCGTCTCTGCCGCGCTTTACCCGGCCGTGGTGCTCAAGACCCGCCTTCAGGTCGCCAAACCGCCGTTCCCGTCCGCCACCGTTGCCACCTTCTTGATCTTCCGCCAGGAGGGACCGCTTGCCTTCTACCGTGGCTTTGCTACCTCTCTTGCCGGTACCGTCCCGGCACGGGCCCTGTACATGACTGCACTGGAGCTCACCAAATCAACTGTCGGCCGTGCCGCACTCCAACTCGGCATGTCTGACCCAACCGCTTCAGCTGTTGCAAGTGCTGCGGCTGGGGTGTCAGCCGCTGTTGCGGCCCAATTCGTGTGGACCCCAATTGATGTTGTCAGCCAGAGACTAATGGTTCAAGGTAATAGTAGAAACAGCACACACTATAAGTACATAGGTGGATTAGATGCTTTTAGGAAAATTCTATGTTCAGATGGAATTTATGGTCTATACCGTGGCTTCGGCATGTCAATTTTAACTTACGCGCCATCAAATGCTGTGTGGTGGGCGAGTTATTCCCTCTCACAAAAGGCCATTTGGGAAGGGGTTGGGTTCTACCTCTGCCGATACCGGTATGGACTCCAGGAATCAGACCCACAGGATTTGATTCTGAAACCAGATCAAAGGACTGTTGTGGTTGTACAAGCAGCAAGTGCAGCATTGGCTGGTGGGGCAGCAGCACTGGTAACAATGCCTCTAGACACAATAAAAACTAGAATGCAGGTGATGGATGAGAGGGATGGTGGACGTGTGACTATTTATCGGACTGTGAGGAGTCTTGTCAGAGAAGGGGGGTGGGGAGCATGTTTTCGAGGGCTTGGGCCGAGATGGGCTTCTATGTCAGTTTCGGCAACTACTATGATCACAACATATGAGTTTTTGAAACGGGTCTCTTGTAAACGGGATGAAGGTTAAGAGATATGTACATAGATGCTTATCTTTCTTAATTTCTTAGCACTGGTTTATCTTTTCTTTTGTTCTTTATTTTGCTAACCTTCTACAATGAGGGAATGATGCTTTTGTATAGGAATCAAATGTGTATATTGTTAGGATTTTGCCTACTCTACCAAGTATTTTTGCTTCAATTCACACAAGTTTTCCGATTTTTCTTTTGTATCATCAGACCAGTATGCAACTTGGCCATAGCAATTGATAGAGACAACTCCTGCTATCCCTATATTGGTACTGTACTGGTACGAAACTGACTCTTATGAGATACCTCTCCTTGACTTATCTATATGTTTTATCTGATTATAAATTTTTTGGTAAAGTTGGTGCATTAAGGGATAAATACGGAGCAGATACATATTGGATAGAGCTCAACTGTAGCTTAAGCTTACTATACATGTTTGTTTTCTGATTATGCAACAAGATGTGGACAAGATTGGAATAGGGTATGTCTGATATATTGACTATTGAGTAATAAATAGGTACAATTGTGGTTAGATTTTAACAAATGCAAGATGATTGGGGTTATATCATAGTGTTATTTGACATCAGTTAAATGAATTTATAGTTCCTCTCTTCAATAGAGCAATGTTATTCCTTTTGTTCTGTTTGTGATATGTTGTGTGAATTATTGTAATGGATGATGTAATTTTTATGTTTTGCTCGTAGTAGTTTGCTCTTTATGGAAAAATAAGGAGAGTTTATGATAAACTTGGTGAGTCAATGGTAAAAAAAACAGTCTTTTTATGGAAACGAAACCCTCATGAATTGGACAAGAGTACTACAGTCTCTTTATGGAAATGAAACTCATGAATTGGATAAGAATAGTACTAGGATGGGCGATCTTCTGAGAAGTTCATGTGTTTCTAATTCCGGTTGGATTTCATTTCTAGCTTATTCCAACCCTGTTTGAGAATAAAGGCTTTGAAGTAGTTTGCTCCTTAGTTACATCCTTGTCAATTGTCAAGCAAGGAATCTTGCTCTTAATTCTGTTTCTTGATGTATGTAATTGTCACTGATGTCAAAAAAGCTCGTCTACATCTTAAGCTTTTGATTTTGAAATAAATCAAATTTCCACCTCAGTAGCTTAGGTACCCAAAACTCTCCAAAGGATGTTGTGTAATGCTTGGTGGAAAAGTCAAAATATTAGTTGTATTTCCAACTTATGATTTATTAGAGCCTTGCCAGTACTGTACTTCTTGAAAATAAGAGACTATGAGAGGAAGGAGAAGAACCTATAAGCAATTAATAGTAATACCATAGATTCCAACTGAAGAGGCTCAAATCAAATTAAATCTACGAGGATTGAATTACAAATTTAATTTGGGAGCGTTTGCATAGGATAATGATATTAATAATGCTGATTTGGCTTGATGAAGCGCATATATCATATATTATTTCATTTTAATTTTAGGGGGAGTTTCACGTATACCCATCAACATCTTCAAAATTATGTATTCCCCCTCTAAAACTTTAAAATTACGTACCACCCCTCTAAACTTCAAAAACTCATAAATTTATCCATTTATTCTTTTATATTAATACTCGTTCTAATTTTATAAATTACCTATTTTATCCTTTATCAAAAGCATAAAATGCCTATCGAAATCAAATTTGAATCTGAAGGGTTCATATATGTCCGATCCACGTGTATCGCATTAAGATCTGTGTGTATCACTTCAACATCCGTGCGTGCTCGCTTCAATGTTTGTGTCATTATAACGCACACAGATCTTAAGGCAATCCTGATCCGCACACATTGCATTAAGATATGTGCACGTTGCTTTAATATTCATGCATGTTCGCTTCTAGATCCGTGCTGATCTAATGTACACGGATCTTAAAGCAGTTTAGACAGTAGATGAACCCTTCATATTCAAATTTGAGTACGATGGGCATTTTATAATTTTAATAAAGGGTGAAATTGGTATTTTATAAATTTAGAATGAGTTTTAATATAAAAGATAATAAAATGAATAAATTTGTAAGTTTTGAAGTTTAGAGGAGGTAATATGTAATTTGAGTTTTTGAGGGGACTTCGTGAAATTCCCCTTAATTTTATTGGTTGTGCCTGACATCAAGTCAAATCGACACCGTTAAAATCCTTATCATGTGTGCAGGATGTGTTCCTTGACAGCCACTGTCAAATTTAAAAAGAAAAAAAAAAGGTGAGCAGTGCAGAATGCAGTACTTAAAAGGGAAAAGCAACACAAAAAGCAGCCACTGTCAAATTTAAAAGAAGAAAAAAAAAAGGTTAGTGGAGAATGTAGTACTTAAAAAGGAAAAAGAACAAAAAAAAAGCACCCACTGTCAAATTTACTAAAAAAAAAAAAAGGTGAGCAGTACAGAATGTAGTACTTAAAAAGGAAAAGAAAAAAAAAGCAGCTAATAATAATTGACCATTTAAAGTTAGCTACTGATGGCCGGTTATGTTGTTGCAATTTAGAGATAGACCAAAAAAGAAGGCCTAGAATTGGCCCATGTTTATCTATTAATTCATTAGGTTTAACATATGTGACTAATGAATGTCCAAAATAGAATTAAAAAAATAGGTACTACTGTGTACAAAAAGCTCGTAGCTCATGATTTGATTGATTTCGATTTGAAAAACAAAATCAATTCGAAACAAATCAAATCTGCTCGGTTTTGAAACAAATTAAACCCAATTCGGTTCGAAATTGGTTCAAATAAAACTCGAACTGAATCTTATTCGGTTCGAAACTCTTCTTTTTAGTTTTAAACATTGCTTCAATTTCGAATCAATTCGGTTCGAAAGCTAATTCGAATTACACTGAATCAAACTCAAACTCTTATTTTCAATTTGAATCCCTACTTCAATTTTGAACCAGTTTGGTTCTAAATTGACTCAAACTCGAACTGAAACTGGGTTATGTTTGATTCGGTTCAATTCGTTTGCAGCCCTCATTGACTTTGCCCTTTTCCTTTTTTATAATTACATATCTTAAAATGTCTACCTGAGCAAAAGTTGTCTTTCGACAATGTCAAATGTATACTTAATTTCCTTAAATAGGTAAATTAATAATTGAAATTGCAAAATTGTAAATATAAAACTAAAATTTGAATTTCTGAAAAATGAAATCTGGCAATAATGAGAGTAAAGAAAAAGGAATGGTAGCGAAAAAGAAAAATGAATTTTAAAGTATTGAAGACATATTAGAAGTGATAGAATGTTGTATGAACTATTGATAGGTAGAATATTTTACAAAAATTCCCCTTGCAATTTATACGGACCTAAAATTGAATTATTTATGTATCAATTTGGGATTTAGAAAGTAACAATTATATTCCATATGTAAATAGCTTGATGATATTACGTTGAATTATTGAACCAGTTCAGAAGAACGCTAAACATTTTTATAGGCAATAAAAAGACACATGGTCTCCCTTTTTTTTTCATTTTTCCTTTTTTATTTGGACATGCAACTAATTTTCTTTTCTTTTCTTTTCTGTTTCTTTTCAAAAAACTTTGTAAAATTTGATACATGGAATTTGATTGCTTGACTCCCACATTTTTTCTCATAAAAAAAATATTATATATTCTCTACATGGTATCACATTTGGGGGTTTTATTTTTTCCTCATGCTTTTGAGTTTCAGATTTTTTTTTTTTTGTGATTTTTGTTTTATTGTTGTGAACTTGTGATACTCATGAATTGTTATGAGCCTTCAACCATTTTTTGGAATTAGGAGGCCGGTTTGTATATTGATTAGGCCGATTTTTTTAAAAATACCCACCCAAATAAATGATTTATTGAAAATAACCAGACTTCAGCCAAATTTTTAAAAATACCCAAACCGCGGATTTTTTCCGCGGACCGGAATTTTTATTCCGGACCGCGGAAAAAATTCGCGTCCCGAAAAAAAAAAAATTTTTTTTTTTGGGTTCCGACCGCGGATATTTTGCGCGGGCCGGATTTTTTCTTTTTTTTTTTTTTTTTTTTTTTTTTAAGAGTCAGGAAAATAATGTTTTTTTTAAATTTTTTGTCGAACTTTACACCTCTGATTAACATATCAAAACACCTTCAAAAAATATGAAAATTTACCGACGTGTATTCTTGACTTCATAGAATAAGCCTATGAAGTTTCAAACAAAATCTCAAAACAGATCGTGAGATATCGGCTCTCAAAAATTGCTCGCACTGCTGAAGGAGTGCTTCTGAGCCCAACTTTGCACCTCTGGTTAACACATCAAAGCACCTCCAAAAAGCATGAAAATTTACCTACATGCATTCTAGACTTTATAGAACAAGACTGTGAAGTTTTATACAAAATATCAAAACAGATCGTGAGATATTGGCTCTCAAAAATTGCCCGAACTGCTAAAGGAGTGCTTCTCAGCTCAACTTTGCACCTCTGGTTAACATATCAAAACACCTTTAAAAATCATGAAAATTTACCGACTTGCATTCTTAACTTCATAGAACAATACTGTGAATATTCATACAAAATGTCAAAACAGACCGTGAGATATCGGCTCTCAAAAATTGCCCGAACTGCTGAAGGAGTGCTTCTGAGCCCAAATTTGCACCTCTGGTTAACATATCAAAATACCTTCAAAAATCATGAAAATTTATCGACATGCATTTTTGTATGAATATTCACAGTATTGTTCTATGAAGTTAAGAATGCAAGTCGGTAAATTTTCATGATTTTTGAAGGTGTTTTGATATGTTAACCAGAGGTGCAAAGTTGAGCTGAGAAGCACTCCTTTAGCAGTTCGGGCAATTTTTGAGAGCCAATATCTTACGATCTGTTTCGATATTTTGTATAAAACTTCACAGTCTTGTTCTATAAAGTCTAGAATGCATGTCGGTAAATTTTCATGCTTTTTGGAGGTGCTTTGATGTGTTAACCAGAGGTGCAAAGTTGGGCTCAGAAGCACTCCTTCAGCAGTGCGAGCAATTTTTGAGAGCCGATATCTCACGATCTGTTTTGAGATTTTGTTTGAAACTTCATAGGCTTATTCTATGAAGTCAAGAATACATGTCGGTAAATTTTCATGCTTTTTGGAGGTGTTTTGATATGTTAATCAGAGGTGTAAAGTTCGACAAAAAATTTCAAAAAAACATTATTTTCCTGACTCTTAAAAAAAAAAAAAAAAAAAAATCCGGCCCGCGCAAAATATCCGCGGTCGGAACCCAAAAAATTTTTTTTTTTTTTTTTCGGGACGCGAATTTTTTCCGCGGCCCGGAATAAAAATTCCGGCCTGCGGAAAAAATCCGCGGTTTGGGTATTTTTAAAAATTTGGCTGAAGTCTGATTATTTTCAATAAATCATTTATTTGGGTGGGTATTTTTAAAAAAGTCGGTTGATTAGGGCTGGGCTCTGATTTTTTTTTTATTGGTGATTTGTAATATATGTGTGTTGTATGAACTGAACTCTTTAGTAGAATTGGAAGCTGTTATAATAAATTTCACTTTATAAAACAAATATAATTTATTTTTTCCCGCCTAATTTTGGGGGTCAGTTTCCATTTATATTTCTTTTCCATCCCCCGTTTTGTCACCCAAAAAAAAAAGTATTAAAAATGGTTATTTTTCCTTGCTCATCATGATCACGTTTTATTTGTTTTTATTAAGGATTATAAATTTGAGTTCGTATTTTACAAGATGGAAAATTGAAAAAAAAAATCAATACTCCCTTTCAATCGAGAATTAAGAATTAAAATTTTATATATATTAAGAAAAGGGATTCAGTTATAAAATTGTTGTTTTCAGATCTTTAAATGTTGTACTTATCTTAATAAATAGTAAAAAAAAATTAAAAAAAATGTAAATTTGATCTCCAAGCAAATTTTAATATAGAGATTATGTTGAATGGTTTGAATCGATTATTTATTTTTTTAAAAATCGAATTGTAAAATTTTACAACTATAAAATATCGTAAGTGGATCTCTCCTCGTATATATATTATCTAGAGGTGCTATCGGGTCGGGTCGGGTCTGGATACTATTATATTTGGACTCGTACCCTAAAAATGTTCGGGTCCAAATTTTGATCCATACACTTATCTGTTTCAATTCGGGTCAGGTCCGGATCCGGGTATCTATTTACTCGTAGATATTCCCGGTCCAATCTTTCAGTTCCGGGTAGATCTCATAACTTGTTTGTAGATTGTCGGGTCCGGTTCGAATACGTGGCGATTCCGGATCCGGAGAGGATATATGTCACAAAAAAATCAAGAGGATGGAGAGAAAATAACTTTTGAAAAAAAAAATATTGAAGAAGAGATATAATTTTTAAAAAGTAAAATATTAGAGATGACGATTTCATTTTCTATAGTTCAAAAAATCTATGAATAGAATACTAATAATTTGTAGAATGACATATCAATGAGAGCAATAAATTTCCATTATTATGTAGAGAATATCAAGGCAAATATTGAAGGATGTATCCATAGTAATAAATTTTATTTAAAAAATTAATGTGGCTGTTATAGAATGAATAAATTTGATATCCATCTATGTGTATAAACATAGCGAATATGTCACTGCATTCTATTTTCTCATATTAAAAAAAAATACTGGACTCACCACGGCTTATGCAAAAATTAATATGCAAAGTTGTATTTTTATATATTAATAGTTATTAATATATGTTTTATCAGAAATTTATACGGGTATTGGGTCGGATTCGGTTATGGGTCGGATAATTAAATGAAACCCATATCCTACCCATTATAGTATCGGTTCCGGTTCGGATCTGGGTCGGATATTAAATTATTAATTTTGTAACCATACTCATAATTTAACCGGTTATATTTTTTTAAACCATACCCTATCCAAATTAATCGGATCCGGATCGGTTGCAGATCAGATCCAGTTCGGTTCCGAATAATAGGGTAAAAGTAGCACCTCTAATATTATCAAGTGGTTAAGGAAGCGAAATATTTTAATCCAAAGGTGGAGAAATGCAGAAATTGAATACCTTCCCTCATTATTATTTTTTAAATAAAATACCTTCCCTCTAGCTGTCTAGCATCACTATCACCGCTCCGAATTGAAACAAAAGCACTCTTTCTTCCTTCTTTCTTTTTCATTTTCTTTATTCTTTTTTTTTTTACTATATTGTCATTCTTCTTAGGAGTGTTCATCGGTTCAGTTTAAACCGAACTAGGCAAATTAAAGTTATAATTTAGTTTTAAAAATAAAATCGAACTGAACCGATTTAGCATTGTAACCAAACTAAACCAAAATTTTATTTTTTTGTTTGTTCAGTTTGTTCAGTTTAAACCAAAATATATTAATTTTTTTATTTAAATCAATTGATTTATAATAAACCAAAGTATATTAAGAAATAAACCGGGATATTAAGAAATAAACTAAATTATTTAAAGTAATTGATTAAGAAATAAAACATAACGGTCCGGACCAAATTTATAATATATAAAAGTTCGATCAGTTTAGTTATTTCGGTTTTGAAAATTTTCAAACCGAACTGAATCGAAGTTATAATTCGGTTTTAAAAAATAAACTTAAAAATTGAAAAAACCAAACTATTTAATCCAAACTAATTCAATTCGGTTCAAAACCGACTAAACCGGACCCATGAACATCCCTAATTCTTCCTTTACGTGTCTAATCATCCCAAGACAAAAACCAATGATAATATTGACATAAAACATAAAAAGCTGGTTAAGCGGAGGAAGCGTATCGTTTGCGAAGTCGTTCTCTATGGAGGTTTTAATTTGATCCGTTCATTTTGAATCGAAGGCGACTCTACAGATTAAAAGTTTCACACAACTCCGTAAGAGACGACTCCGCAAAGAATATACTTCTTAAGCGGACTGGTGACGTAATCTTTAATTTGTTTCTTTGTTCTTTTGTACTTCTCCTCCTCGGATCTATAATTAAAGGAAATTTTACAACGAAGCCCTTAAATTTTGACGGTATTACAAGCACTAATGTTGTTTGAGGTAGTTGTGAAATGTGACGCCATTAGTTACAAAAGAAAAAAACTTAGAATAAATTATTTCCTTCTACGCCTGTAAACTGAATTTAAATTTTGCAAATTCTTGTCGTTTCCATTGTATTTATATCCCAATTTTCCCGAATAAAAGGGAATATATTTGCTGGTGCTAAGCCTGTGCTAGCTACTTTTAATATTCATCAGCATTTTATTCGTTCTAGTTCCAATAATCTCTGTTTCACAATATATATTTTTTTATTTGCACTCAATTGGATCATCTTGACCAATTATCTATATTGACAATAATATTTTCTGAATAGTAACTGGTAGGGGTGATTAATGAGCGAGTTAGGGAATGCTCATGCTCGCTCATTAAGTAAATAAACGAGTTGTTAATGAGCGAGTTATGAGCGGCTCACGAGTTATGATTTATGACTCATAACAAAATTATATAGTATGCCCGCGCATAACAAAATTTTTTAAAAGTCATCATAACAAAATGCAACAAATTGTCATAATTCATTTAAATGAGCGAGTTGTTATGACTATTACTTGTTTTGAGCTTTAGGCGGAGGTTTTGGTTCTACCGATTTACAAAAAAAAATGAATATAAAACTATAAATATTAGTATATTACACAGTATTAAATGTTACATTGTGCTCACTATATTACACGGGATTAAATATAAAACTATGCTCAATATCTATCAATCTTAATGAGGCAAGGTTGATGTTACACATAATTACATAGGATTAAATGTGGCAGGGATTAGATGTGGCAAATTCTTAATGAGCGAGTTATGAGCGAGTTGGGTCATGCTCATACTCGCTCATTAAATAAATGAGCGAGTTGTTAATGAGCAAGTTTAAATAAGCGGATAAATGAGCGAGTTTAGGCGACCTTTTAATGAGCGAGTTATGAGCGGCTCACAAGTTATGAGCGATTTACTCACCCCTAGTAACTGATAACTGGTAAGAGTATTCAACTTCTGCTTGAACTGCAATGCAAAAAAGAATATTCATAATAAACAAATAAAAATCATATTCTTTGTATTAGTGACATTGTCTTTTTTTTTATTTGTCATATGTGAAATACAGCCAAAAAGTAGCTAGGAATGCGCGCGTTTCCTTCAAGAAAATTGTACAATTTTGAACCTTCATTTTTGTTTTGGTTAGTTTTGTGAAATTTTTGTAGCGTTGTAAGTAGCAACAGATTCAAATTTTTTGTCAGGAATGAACAAGAAAATAGCAAATTGAATTTGAATAGTTAATTAGGTTCAAATTCATTAGCTAATCGGATATTCGATAAAAAACAATGTTTTGACATCTAATATTTAATACTTTAACTTTTTATTCTAATTATCAATTCTAGAGGGACAAATAAAATTCCAAAAAAGGACAACAAAGTTGAACCAAATCTATAAATTTGTATAAAACTTTTTATTTCGAACCAACTGTACTACAGCTCCATCTCCTTAAACCTTCATTTCTAAATTGTGAAATTTTGTTTGAATCTTGCATCATTGCATGCTTGGTCCCAAATCGAAAACTATGGGATATCTCAAATCAAATAACCTAAACATAGTGTTGAAGTTCTATGTTTTATAGTTTAGTTTGAGAAACTTAACAATTGACCAATAAGCATATTACAATTCTACATTGAAACTACAATATTTTGGACTTGCAACAATTTAAAATTTGCAATAATATGCTTGGTGCCAAATCGAAAAATATATAATCCAATTGTTAAAAAATAGTTCAATTGTTAAGTGACTGAATCACCTATTGGTTCATGGGGTTGGACAGAAAATATTTTGCAATATACAAGCTTTCATTTTGCTAAAATTATAGTCACTTGAAATTTCAATTGATATGTGAAATAGAGATATTCCAATTAAAGGTTTAAATAGTATTTATCGCGTCATAGCAGACTAATTATAAAAAAAAGTGTTATTCTCAAATAACGCTGCTATAGTGCGGAATAGCGCGCTATAACACTGATAGCGCCATAACTTTTATGGTCTGAAAATACTATAGCACTCTATTTAGAACCTTGATTCCAACACATATCAAACAATTCAACATCTCATAAAAGAATTACCAATATGATAGTTGACACTTGACACTTGACATGTCGCTTAAAAAAAAAAAATCTCTATTAACTTCTTGTTGGCGTATATTGATCGTAAAAGAACGAGGTTTTGTACTAACATATCCGAATAGTGTGGAGCATTTGGCGATGACTTATTTTTATTCTAGGGTTAAATTATTATCCTTTTGCTTCATGTGTGTACTCAATTTTTTTTTAATTAATTGATAGAGCGAGGCTATGGTATTATGCATAGTATAAATTAGTTTGTACTACGATTTAATATTTTTATTTTCAAAATTTTAATAATCGATTTGAACTGTTTAATATGATTTTCATATAAAAAATTTACTTACAAACTAAATTTTATATTTTTTAAGAATATTTTCACTATTTGTTAAGTAGGTGGAAAATCAATACTTTTGAATAGTCTAGAAATTTTAGATCAATTTTTTTATCTACCTAAAAAAATAATAAAATAAATCTAATAAAAAGGTAAAATTTGACATACTATTACATTTTTCATACAAAGAGCTTATTATATGATTCAGATCAATTATTTAAATTTTATAATAAAATATTAATTTATATTATGGATTAATATGTATTATACATAGTACCATAGTAACTAGATATGCAATTAATTCATTTTTTTGACATTTATGAATCGAACACCAATAAAACGCATATAAAATGTGAATCACAAATTATTTATGAATAAAATGCAGAAAAAACATAATTTTGTAAAGGTTTTTTTTGTTTCTTTTTTTTGCTTCCTTGTGGTATTAAATTATTCCCGAATTATATCCTACTTATTCTTAATTATGAAATTTTAATTCTGCTAAACTGAACTGAAACTATTCATTTGTTACTATGGTTAGTACCATAGCCTTACTCATTAATAAATATGAAGTATCCAAAACGTCGATTTTTAGAAAGGAAAAAAAAATATAAATGTTGTAAAATAATATGCCTAGTGCACTTTGACTAAATGCATTTTCCATTTTTTATTATTATTATTATTATTTTATTTTTTTTGTCTCGTTCTTTTAACGGGTATAGAGTTCATTATTCGACCGTGATGTACAAATGGCTTTTTCCTATTCAATTTATCATGATTTTTGTTTGTATTCTCACGTAAATCAAGAAAGGCCATATCATATCTTGCAAAATTCCATTTTATTCTTTTGAGGAGAAAAGAGCAGCAAAAATTGAAGCGGTATATCGTTGTCATTTCTCGATTTGAATAAGGCAAATTTTGTTCTTTTGAGTACATATGATTACGCCATCAATAAGGCAATTTTTTTTGGAAAAATTTAACAAAAATATGATTTTAAGAAGCGAAATTATAAATCAATTATTATGCGGTCTTGAAATTTTAGGACGGCTTTTGAGATAACTTAGATAACATTTTCTTTATCTACTCGAAAGTAGCTTTTTGAACTGAAATTAATAACTTAGATTCAAAATATATATATTTTTCAATAATACACAAAAAAAATATTTTAATTCTTCTTATAGCCACAAAAATTTTGGCTTGAAAAATGTTAATCTGAGTTATTTGGCGTAGTCTTTCTAATAAATTCAATTATATAGTATTTCATCTATTTTGAAAGAAATATTACAAAGTTTCTAACATTTCAATACAATAAATAAATAAATTATAATATTTTATATTTAATTGAAAAATAAAAAATAAAACCATAGAATTATTTTCCGGAAGTTCAAATCCGGAAAATAAATCTTCAGAAAGAGAATCTTTAAATCCAGAGAATTATTTTCCAGAAGCAAACACTGGAACCGGAAAATAATTCTACTATTTTGGCAGATTCAGAAATAAGTTAAAAATAAATGCATAAATTGAAAATTTTCAACATAGTTACTTTTTATCTTTTTTTTTTTTGGAAAGGTAAAAGCAATAAATGGCCCTGGGAGTGCATGCATGGTTCAGATTTTAAAATTTGAAAAATGAAAGAACCAACTTAAACCGGTCACTGGTTTTTGTGAAAACCGTCCGTTTATTTTATTTTATTTTTCCGGTTTGTATGCATATTCGGTCCTTCATTCGAACAGAAACGGCTTTGGTTCCGGGTCCGATTAATTCCGGTCCATTCGTCTGGTTCGGTCTAGTTTTAAGAATTATTTTTCGGAAAGAGACACTGGATCCGGAAAATAATTCTCTAACATGAGCAGATTCGGAAATAAGTTGAAAATGAATGCATATTTTGAAACTTTTGAAACTTTTTTTCATATTAATAAAAAATTCAGGGCAGTTTATATTTTTCTGAAATTGACAAAAAACATTAATCATGAATCTTATGTGGCAACTTACTATATATATTACTATATAGCACCCTATTCATTTTCTTAAAAATAGATTGAATAAAGTCCTGCATAATAATATTTCAATAAATTATAATAATGGTGTAAAAATATCGATTTTCATATAGCAACATTGAGATTAGTGAATCAAAATAAATTTTAATATCAAGTCAAATGTTATATTTTTAACGATACCAAAACAATGACGAAAATAAAATTGTAACATACAATTTAAAAGTTTATAAATTTTTAGATAATTCCCGCAATGCAACAAAACAATTCATTCTCGTATATTCCCACATGTTTTCTGCCAGTGGAATTTTTGAAAATTAAATTCTATAATCCCATGCTCATATGAACACAGAAATCCTTGAATTTTTTTTATAAACCATAATTAAATTTGTTTTATGAAACCAAAATAAATTTTTTTTTTACAAAAACCATAAGAATTGAAATGCCATTTTGGTTTTTTTTTTTTTGGGGGACCGAAATGAAAATTCTGTCTGAGATATTTTCACAATTTTTCAACGTATATCTGTGAAATTAGCTGGGACCGAAATGACAATTCAGTCCTAAAAAAAGAGGATCAAAATAGCATCTCGATTCTTATGGTTTTTGTAAAAACAAAACAATTAAGTTAGTTTGAAAATTTTTTTTTTATTTATGATTTCTAAAAAAAATCGAAGTCCTTTACATGTATTTGATACATCAGGAATGTCGTCAATACCAGCTAATGATGTCATTAATAATAACCATTTTAATAACAAATTCTCATTTAATTGGCCGTTACCCGTTAGAGATTGTAGACAATCATTGTACGTTGACAGATCCCTTTATAGATGTCTCTAGACTCTAGTAACGAAGTTGGTGCTTACTGCTTAGCGTACTTTGTTTTTTTCTACATTTGATTCTGCGTTGCTTTTGGTGTCTCATTTCGATTTTTTCTCTAATCCAGTTGCTCCAACGGTCCAACCTCCAACACGCATAACTGAAAATTAATCCGCGATAAGAAAAAATTGTTTGATAAACTAAAGAAAGAAGCCGGAGATAAAATATATCTAAATGTAGCTAAAGGATGGAGGTAGGCGCTTTACAGAAGGGGTAGGGGATTAAGATCCGGATAAAAGGAGATAAAAGAAGATTGTCTTAATTCTCGTTAAAAAACTGGTATTCAGCAGGATTCATAATCACACGTGATTTAACTATTCGCGTGACGTGAGTGATTGTATTTAATTATTATTTTCAAATTTAAGTTACTTCAAAAAAAACACAAAATATATCAAATAAAACTGAAACAAAATAAATTATAATTAAGAAATAACTTTGAAGATATTAGTCACATGATGTGACATAATCAATTTATGTGACGTGATGTGACTAAAATAGTAAATGATAACCTATCATACAAATAACTACATCACATGATTGACACATGTGACATGACTAATAACAACGTAACTAATTTTATTTCTCTATTTATAAAAGCTACATTGATGATGACACTTGTTCTTTTTGATACATAAAGAATTAATACATAGTGACTCCATGGTGCGGCAATAAATGTATGATTATAGGACAAATTACATAATTATAATAGGAAACCATGTTGAGAATTATTACTAATTAATATAGTTGCTAAGATAATATTTTCAGTGTAAGTCTCTAACATAACTGGCTAAATATATTCGATATGAGATGTTGTAAGTTCAAAATTTAGCAATAATAGAAATTTTATTCATTTACACTACTTGTAAATAAAGGGCCATGAGAAACATTTTTCAGTTATTGCAATATTTTGAATCAGCTAAATTGGTTTTGATATATTACTACAAGAATGAGACAGTATCTGTGGAAGTAAAAAGTAATTTGCTGTGAGAGTACATCGACAGAAAAATATTTTTATTGAGTGTATCGGTATTGTTGAATATCCACAACGATATTCTCATGAATACCCTCACGGATATTGTCCCATTCTTATAGTATGATGAAGATATATATGATTAAAATATTGTGTGTCAAATGAATTTTATGCATAAGATTTTCATCATTTGATATGATACTTTGACCATGATAGATTGTGAATATGAAAAAATAACCAATGTATAAAAGTTGCAAGTTTTATTATTTTATATATAAAAATTTGAATCATGTCAATCAAAATTTATATAAAAAAGTTACATCAAAATAGTACTAACAAGTGTTTGATTCTATTTGTGAAATGAACACGTGATTACACCTATTATTATTAATGTCGTGGTATAGCGTCCAACACCATTTTCTCTCTATTATTTAAGGTTTTATTTTTTACTTAAATGAAGTGATTTATGAAAGATAACATGATAAATCGATCTTTTTATAGGAGTCGGTGTACGCATGCTAGAATAGTCATATCAGTTATCACTCGCCATAAAAATAGCCTTCTTTTAAGTTAGAATGACTTTTGGACATGCTCACTCTCTAAAAAAAAAAAACATAATAATAATACTAAAGAATGTAAAAAAATATCTTTTGAAATCTAGCTAGTGCACATTATTAAACTAATTCAAGAAAATTTACTTTTGTCTCACCATGTTTGAAAAAAATAAGGATATACTAGTATCGTACTCGTGCGTTGTAACGGAAACAGATTATTTCATTATAAAATATTATAAAATGAAGAAGATCAAGCATTTTATTATTTCATTATTTGCATGACCTTTTTAAATATCAACCGTTCAAATACGTGCTGCACAAATCTCAAAGCAATAATAATACTGATACGATATGAATACGGTGATACGGTAATTTTCAAAAATGAATGATATGATACGGCTATTAATATATATATATATATAGAGAGAGAGAGAGATGGGCTATTGTGCATTGCAATGCATACAAGGGTTTGTGCATTGGACCAAATTTTTAAAATTCAAAATCCAAATGGTCGATCCAAACCGTTCATCTTGTTCTCCATATTAATATGTGCTTGGAAACCAAATTTTACATTTTTCTGAATTTGTTTACTATTTATTAAGTATTTTACAAAATTGTTGATCCAACGGTGGCTTAACAAAACAGTAAAATCAGCAGCCACCGTTGGATCAATAATTTTGTAAAATACTTAATAAATAGTAAAAAAATTCAGAAAAATGTAAACTTTGGTCTCCAAACACATATTAATATGGAGAACAAGATGAACGGTTTGGATCGACCATTTGGATTTTGAATTTTAGAAATTTGGTCCAATGCACAAACCCTTGTATGCATTGCAATGCACAATAGCCCATCTCTCTCTCTCTCTCTCTCTATATATATATATAGGCTAATGTGCATTCGAATGTATATGGTCCGAAGTGCTTATGGTCCAAATTTGAAATTTCAAAATCCAAACGGTCGATCCGAACCGTTCACCTTGTTTTCCATATTAATATGTGTTTGGAGGCCAAATTTTACATTTTTCTGAATTTTTTTACTATTTATTAAGTATTTTACAAAATCGCTGATCCAACGGTTTTACTGTTTTGTGCAGCCACCGTTGGATCAACGATTTTGTAAAATACTTAATAAATAGTAAAAAAATTCAGAAAAATATAAAATTTGGTCTCCAAGCACATATTAATATGGAGAACAAGATGAACAGTTCGGATCGACCGTAAGCACTTCGGACCATATACATTCGAATGCACATTAGCCTATCTCTCTCTCTCTATATATATATATATTTATTATTTTATAAATGATATTTGTATAATTATAATTTAAATCAAATTTGTAGAGAAAAATAGTTAAACACTATATTTATCTAGAATATAACACATGTGAACTCTAGTGTAGTGGTAGGTATTTTGGCATCAATAAAATCCAATTGGATTCGAATCTCGCCTTCAGCAGAAAAAAGGGTGCTCGGTCCACGGGCGCTGGGATCATCTGCGGTGTGACCAGTGCATGCTTAAGTGTTAAAGCGCATAATTTGAAAATTTTGTCTATGTGCGATTTGGAAATTCAACGGCTGAGCATCATTTCGAAAAAAAAAAAAAAACAGTAAATCTAGACTCTTGCAAGATCTAGACATTAAGCTCCTTACTAAGGATGAGAGATATTTTTAATTGTTTATGATAAATAGAAATATAAAATAATTTAATCTAAAATACTTTTTTGTTTTTATCTCAACCCGCAGACTAATAAAAAATATATTTAGACCTTGGTTAAGGTATCCTTGCTCTGGTGACTTCGGATCTCCTAAAATAACTCACATTTTGAGTTTAGATTCCGACCGTCCGATCTAATTTTGATCCGAATATTGAAAGAATATGTGCATTCACCACAGACCGAATTGTTCCCGATTCTAATCGGACGGTTCTCATCCACACTCAAAATTTGAGTTACTTTAGTGCAGAATCCCACTAAGGCAACCCCCAGTTGTTTCGAAAAGGGCGAAACCGAAAAATGTATAAAAAATTTCCTGCGGGATTCCCGCAAACCGGATTTGGGGTCTAATTTGGTCTCCAGTCTCCTACGAGTGCGTACCCTCCGAGACATCTCAACTTTTGCGTGACCGACGTGTCCGGTGCCTATTCGGTGATAGCGCAGGGGGCTTATTATTTGTGCTTTGAGATTCGTGCATAACTTATTTAAACTGTTAAAGTTTTCCGTAAAGTCGCGCTAAGTTTGAGATATCTCATGCGAATACGTCTCCTTTTTTTTTTTGACGATAGCGAATACGTCTCCTACGCTCTTCCGCTTGACTGGCCGTCTGGGCAAGCCTTAGTTCTTTCAAAATAATAATCCATGTAACGGGTCAGAAAATCCACAAGTGATGACCCGCTCTAGATTTTGTTTTAACGGATGTATCACAGGTGGTCATCGTTTTCTATTTCCATCTGTCAATTTCAGTAAAAGAACAAATAATATCTGGGAGTTCTGTTCGAGTCCGTCTTCCCCAAGGTACCTGAGGTGCAATCTAAGTAAACTGATGGACTTTGTGATGCGTGCCAAATTAAAATGACGCTCCAGATTTATTTAATGCACCTCAGGTACCTGTGGGATGCGAGTTCGTTCTGTTCAGTCTCTCTTTTCTTTTGACACGTCTCTACTGTACAACAATCCTCGGGGTAGGTTCATGTGCTGCACCGCAAACTTACTCCCGCTTGTCTACTTTGCATCCGCTGCAATCTTGTCATTATCACAACATATTAACAAAACCCTCCGATTTAAACTTAACGGTCACATTTGTTCAAGATAGACGGCCACATTATTTCTATTGTGACATCGAGTAACTAGCCTTGACCGTTCGATCATCATCGGTAGTTCATAGATAGCACGATACAAAACCGTTTCTGTTCTGGTGTCCCCCACGGTGATGCTTCTTCCAACTTCCGTTTAAATTTATCATGGGAAAATGAAACTCCAGACTAATTTAATTTAAATACGGCAAGATCTTCTGCGGATTGCACATCGTTCATAATTAAATACAACCGATAATGTTGTTCGTGCTATAAAAGTTATCGTTCAAATGCTGTAATTATTTTGATACACTTTATTTAGTATAAATTCATAAAAGAGGTCTTATAGGAGTCTGCATTGTCTGTATTAATTCAAAAGAGTATCTTTTGAGTTAACGCATTTTGTCTGTTTGATTTTAAATGAAGCCAATTTCACTATAGTATATAATTTAGGGGTCCTTTAATATTAATGTGAATCTAATTTGCACGAATTTTAAAGTAGATCGAATGGTCCATATGCATTAACTCAAAATATTCTTTTTTGAGTTAATGTAGATGATACAAATTCTTCTTATAGTCCATAAGTTGTATCGCATTACTTTTTAAAATCCGCAGCCTAAGTAAATAATTTTACTAATTAACTACACTATTGATCTTGAATAAATTCAAAGAGTTTTAAATCATAGTTTATTTGTGACGATCAATATGTTGTGTATTTGTTAAAATCTTAATCTTATTCAAATTAATGTAATACTAATGTAGTTCGAAATTAATGATTCAAATCGAACATTTTAAGACTATAATTCAATTTATTACCAATTTATGAAATGAAATAAAACCTCTTTGCTACGCTGTTTGTTTTAAATTCTTTTTAATTTAAATTTGACATTTGGGAACATCTTTTTGTCACCTTCGTTATAAATATCTACAATTAATTTCGATAGTTTCTAGGAGTGGAGTTTCTCATAAAATGTACGATCCTTTTCGATAATTTCTAGAAGTGAAATTTCTTACTTGTCTGTATTTCATACACGTGTTGTGAAGATAAATCACCGTTACATGTGGTGTCTTTAGACTATATAGGAAATAAGTATTCAACACGGTACACATATAGATATCGTGAATACAACAATTTAACTCAATTTTATTGAATAATAAATGCTTGTATAAAACTGGTTTACTATGTAGATTTTATATATTATAAAATTATTTTCTAAAAAAATCATTATCAATACAAAACAATTTAGAGATTGAATGACATCAATTGTATTCTTGAAAATAAAATAACATAATTGAGTTAAACAGAAATAAATGTGATGATTATTTTTTTAATATAACTTGTAAAGTTGCAGTAGCATGTTGTTATTACATATATACCAGTATAACATAACCGAGTTAATTAATTTTTTTTATCTAGTTGCTATGTATTTTTAATCTAAGAAAATAATTAACAATAATGCTCAATACATAAGTATAACTCAGATTTCATTTTTTTTTATATATATTAGGATGATTGATTACTTCACTAATATTAAATAAAATAACACGATATTTTATTAAAATTATGCAACTGAAGCATCGTACAATTTCAACTTTATATTTATAGAGTTTAAATTTGCTGCAATTTCAGCTCCGATTTCAAGTTCGTCTAATCCCCATCTTCCTATTTCTCTGATATTTCAGGAATATGAAATTGGAGCTAGAGATTTCAGCTGATCCCAATTCATATTTATAACCCACAAGTATAGGTATACTGATTTGAGCAACAGGAAATCTAGTAGTATCATATCATGCATGTTAAATGAAATAAATAATGGTTGCTTCTACACAATTCAACTCAAAAACGAATGAAACTGAACCGGAAAAGCAAAACAGCTTTACACACTCCCCAGCGTTTGGTAAGAAACAGCCGATCCCTCGCTCCATAAAGCACACAGACACGCTACATCTCTTCTCTTCCCTTGCTTACCTTTTCGGGCCCCACGTTACCAAATGGCACCTAGATTCCCTCCACGTGTTATAAAGACCAGCGACGGCGGTCCGATTTAAGCACAGCTCCATTTGTTTGTTCCTCTCTCTCCCTCTCCCTCTCGCCCGAGCGAAGCTCGATGCTTCCCCACTCTGTAGAACTATGAGCACAGTGCCCCTCCCATGACCAAAGAAGTTGAATAGAAAATTCCCTGTACTAGGGTTTAAGGGTTCCAGTGGGCTGATTATCTCCTCCGATCATGTCTTTGCTCAGGCGACGAAAGCCATCCGATTCTGATAAGAACCGGGCACCTGTACCCGTACTGGTAAACGAGTCGGATGCCGACTCGACCAAGGGTAGCAAGGCAAGTCCGGTACCAGTACTGGATTCGGTACGGCGTGGCAAGGCTAGGTGGTCTTGCCTCGATAGTTGTTGTTGGTGGATAGGCTTCGTGTGCTCGACTTGGTGGTTTCTTCTCTTCTTGTACAATGCGATGCCTGCTTCATTCCCACAATACGTGACAGAGGCGATAACGGGTCCTCTGCCCGACCCGCCAGGGGTCAAGTTGAAGAAGGAAGGTTTGCGGGCGAAGCACCCGGTAGTGTTCGTGCCCGGTATTGTGACAGGTGGGTTGGAGCTTTGGGAGGGGCGCCAGTGCGCAGAGGCGCTCTTTAGGAAGAGATTATGGGGCGGTACCTTTGGTGAGGTGTACAAGAGGTATGTATAAATTTGGGTTTATTTATCTTTAATTTGGCGTCATTTTGTTGGGTTTTGTTTTGGTAAACTTGTGCTGTTATTATTATTATTATTATTATTTTTTCTAATTGTTTTGCATGCCTTGCAATTCAGTTTTCTGGTTTGTTATCGTTGGGAGGAGATTACGAGGAAAGTCAGGATTTGGGAGAGAAATTTAGAGTTAAATTTGAAAATTAGTAGTTCAAGTGTGTTGAATTGGTTTTTCATAATATATGAAATTAGAGAAGTACGATGTTAGGCTGAACCATCATAGTAACTTAAAGAGCAGGGGAGTTTAATTTATTACAACCTGGTACAATTCCAAATTAAATGAAGCATCTCTTTCAGAGTGAACAAAAAGTTTCTTTCTTGTGCATGAAAGAGAAAGTTTATTAATTAGGTCACTCAGTAGAGTGGGAAGTAGGGACTAAGGGAAATGTTAATTCTTAAACATCCCTTTAAATACTCCTGTAATGGTTTGACTTAGTGTGTAAATTCAAACATCAGTAGACTTAACAGTTTACTTATATTATATACAGATTTAATCGAAATGAGAACATTTATAGGAAAAAAAAAAACTAAAACTTCTTTCTTCATATCAAATCACCGGAAAATACATGCAATCGGTTCTGGTCACGATGATTTCATAAGCAGTTTTGCTTTTGAAATGGCCTTGGACTACAAGTACTTGTTTCAATGGCACTACTTGGCAAGTAGGAAAAAGCAAAACAAAAAAAGAAAAAAATTAAAAAATAATAAAAGCTAGCAAAAGGGAAATACAAGATGTGGTATTTTTCTGGTAGATTAATAAAATATAAATTGCACAAATTTGGCTGAATTACATTTTTTTCAGGCCGTCATGCTGGGTGGAGCATATGTCGCTGGACAATGAGACAGGACTGGACCCTCCAGGAATAAGGGTGAGGCCTGTAAGTGGGCTTGTAGCAGCTGATTATTTCGTACCTGGCTATTTCGTCTGGGCAGTACTGATTGCCAACCTGGCACGCATTGGGTATGAAGAGAAGACAATGTACATGGCTGCTTATGATTGGAGGATATCTTTTCAGAACACTGAGGTAGTCAGTTTAACTTCACTCCGTTCAAATCAGTTTCTCAAAGTTGTTTATGAAAATATACTGTAAACTTAATCTTGATAGGTACGAGATCAATCCTTGAGTAGAATAAAGAGTAACATAGAGCTAATGGTTGCGACAAATGGGGGGAAGAAAGTGGTGGTGATCCCGCATTCCATGGGCGTGCTTTATTTCTTGCATTTCATGAAGTGGGTTGAAGCGCCAGTTCCTATGGGTGGTGGTGGTGGGCCTGACTGGTGTGCTAGACACATTAAAGCTGTGATGAATATTGGGGGACCTTTTCTAGGGGTTCCAAAAGCCTTTACCGGTCTTTTCTCTGCTGAAGCCAAAGATGTTGCTGTTGCTAGGTAATGACAGCTATGTGATATTTGAGGAATACTTCAATGTAGAGCAAAATCATAGAGTACTGAAATTGTTTTTTTTTTTTTTGGAAAGAAAAAAGGGCCTCCTAAAATTGATAATTATTCCAAATATTCTCCCACTGCTACGTAATTATTACTGCAGAAATAGTTTTCTGAACTGTTAATTCATTTTTTTTTCCTAATTGAAGCATATATACTTTTGTTTCGGTGAGTGTACCTACCATTTAATACTTCCACTGGAGATTTCTTCTTGCCCAAAATATTTGCCAATACATTATTAAATTGGCACATTCAATATGTGTCAACTAAATTACCATACTCAATTGGAATTCAAATTTCTTTAAGCAATAGTGGGCTAAATTTAACTTTGTTGATGCACTTTGACTTCAGGGACTTAAATGTGATAACAGTTGCAATGCAATAATTATCTCAAATTCTAATGGATTGATGAATTACTGGCTGTAGTATTGTTAGAGTTCTACTTTAAATTGCATTTTAATATCAGGTGAGTGCCTTTCTAACTAACAGAGCTCTTGCACCTGATGTACTGGATTTTGACCTTCTTGGGTTACAAACATTGCGGCACGTCATGCGCATGACGCGTACATGGGATGCAACCATGTCAATGATCCCAAAAGGTGGAGACACCATCTGGGGAGGCCTCGACTGGGCCCCAGAAGACGGGTATGAGTGTAGCAACGGCCAGAAAAAGCAACAGAAGAACGGTAACAATGGTTCTCCAAATGGAAATGGAAACAAGACAAAGACAGGTGTAGAGAGGCCAAGGGTTAATTATGGGAGAATGGTTTCTTTTGGGAAGGATGTAGCAGAGGCAGCTTCATCAGTCATAGAACAACTAGATTTTCGGGTATGTTCTTACTTTTTGAATTGTTTAGTAGTTGCACTGTGCTATGGTTAGCATAGTATATTACAACTTAATTTTACGAGCAAAGGTGGCAGTGTGGTTCTGTAAATTTTGACTTATCACTGTATCTATCAACAGCTGAGCGGTGGTTTTACATTTCTCAAGTTTTTTGACATGGTAGTTCAAAATTAGCTGCTATATTATATTTTGTTCAAGCTTTTCTGTAAGGTATGCTAGTACTGATTCCCTATAGACGTCCAATTAAGCCTTAATCTGACACAACTTTGCCATAATCTTCCCTTGCTGTGCAGTAAGGCCTCAATTTATTTTTAATTAAAAATCAGCTCTGCAACCAAGCACCAAAATGGCAAAGCAAAATGATAATGCAAAATTTCTGGTGTCCCTTTCAAACGACAGGGACTGTTATATTTGCCTCTGAATTGTCCAACAAAGTTTTTCGTCTATCATAAACTTCGATTCTTTCAAAAGTGTAAATTATTCATTTGACATTTAAGTTTGCATCTCAATTGTTCAATTGTGATGAATGCCTAAATTACTGCACATCTCAAATATCATAAAAATCAAAACCATTTGATCGAAAACTAGTAATAGCCTCATTACAAAAACAAAATTCCAGGATAGCAAGAAAGGAAATGCCATGGCGGATTCAAATGCGTCGTGCCAGGAGATATGGACAGAATACCATGAGCTGGGGTCAGTTGGGAGGAAAGCTGTGGCTGATTATAAGGTGTACACTGCTGGCTCAGTTCTCGACCTCCTCCAGTTTATAGCTCCTAAAATGATGCGTCGTGGGAGTGACCACTTCTCATATGGGATTGCTGATGACCTGGAAGACCCAAAGTACAGCCACTACAAGTATTGGTCCAACCCCTTGGAGACCAAGTGAGTGTGCCTATGTAGTGCTGTGTTCATTTCTTATCTGTATATGAAACCCTTTAGGCTAGCATTATTGCCTGATTCATGACTACATGTGAGGGCGTGTTTTCTGATGGGTTCTATTTCAACTTTGATTTCACACCTGACATTTACATATTTGCAATTTACAAATGCTGTTTGGCACATTTACAAAAATCAAACTTTGAGAAAATTAAAAGTCAATATCAGTTTTGAGCTTAGTAAGCATCAAGGCTCACTTATGACATGCACATTATTTGGGATACATATTCCAAATGCGTAGGCGGCTTTGTTAGAGATGGAAATGTTGGTTATCATTTGCAATTTTTTGCAGAAAATACATTTCTTCTTTGCTAATTTCGTGGCAATATATTTTAATAGGTTACCTGATGCACCTGAGATGGAAATATTCTCCATGTATGGAGTTGGTGTGCCAACGGAACGAGCATATGTGTACAAGATGGCTTCATCAGCTGAGTGTTCCATACCTTTCCAGATCAACACATCAGCAGAAGGTGGACCCAACAACCCTTGCCTAAAAGGTGGGGTCTATTTGTCAGATGGAGATGAGACTGTACCAGTCCTGAGCGCCGGGTTCATGTGTGCCAGAGGATGGCGGGGTAAAACCAGGTTTAACCCAGCTGGTATCAAAACTGTTGTACGAGAATATAGCCATTCACCTCCAAGTAACTTCTTGGAGGGGAGGGGCTCGCAGAGTGGGGCCCATGTGGATATAATGGGAAATTTCGCTCTAATTGAGGATGTTATCAGAGTTGCAGCAGGGGCCACTGGGGAGGAGATAGGTGGTGATCAGGTTTTTTCAGAAGTTTTCAGATGGTCAGAAAAGATAAATTTGAAACTCTAATGGGGTCGAATTAGTCTAATTTGGGATGGCAAATAATGGTTATATTTGTACAAATACAAAGGTGAAGTTTATTGGGAGATTGGGGTTTACGTAGTGAAATAACATGTTCGAATACTAATTCCCGATGGCATCTAATTAATTCTTAATTTATCAATATTTGAGTTTTAACAAGTGCATCATCGTTCCAGAGCAGTAATTGCAGCGCATAATATATTATGACAAAACAAAATATAAACAGCTATCACGATCTGTTTGTGAAGTATAATAAAAGAAACAATGAAAATTGTAACAGTCAGTATCCATGGGCCCATGGCTAGCCGAAAAGTCTAATAAAAAAAACAATAGAGTTCTGTTGGGTTAGTTTTATAGAAGAGGCCTTTTGTAAATTTGTGGCAGAATATGTGTTGGTACAATATCAGTGCCGAAAGAGGACTTTTTGACTTTAAATTCAATTGTGTCAGTACCAAAACAAGCACCTCGTCCATTTTGACATTTCATTTAATTGACCAAATGGAAACAGCTTTAAGAGTTTGCATTCCAATAAAAAAAAGAAGAAGAGAAATGTTCCTGTACCCTGAGCCACTAAATTCGAGCCCGTCCCCGAACTGGTTTAACTGGGTTTAACTGTCTGCTAATAATGGTAATTTATTAATTTTTCATTAATTAACAAATTGCTGTTTTAACGCATTGCAGTTTTACATTGATTGCTTTAAATGTTAGCTTTGCATGCTTTTGTCTTGCACTTTAATTTCGTGGACAGTTTGTTAGAAACAGTTGTAACCACTAATCCCCAAATTAGTCTCCCAGATTGTTAACGGTCCTCTATTCATTAATCAACTACTTACTTGAACGTACTTTAAAGTACTTTAAAGTACAATTTAAACCCAGTTAGCTCGGGGATACGATGGGGGATTGGTTCTAATTTTAATTATGCAAATTAACAGCTTTTTATATTTAATAACTAAAAATACAGTCTCCATTTTGAACAAGTAATTCATTAAATTAAGATTTTTCAATGTTTGTAAACACAAGTTTATATGCTTTAAAATATATTTGAAGAATAAGTTTTAAAATGTGTTTGTAAACACAGGTTTATATATTTGTAATACAGATTTTTTAATTTTTGTAAACACTGGTTTATATGCTTTAAAATGTTGTTTTCTTGCTAGTATATATTGGTTTACTTGCACAGGTTTATATGCTTTAAAATGTTGTTTTCTTGCCAGTATATATTGGTTTACTTGCACAGGTTTATATGCTTTACACACAAGTTTATATGCTTTAAAATGTTGTTTTCTTGCCAATATATATTGGTTTACTTGCACAGGTTTATATGCTTTAAAATGTTGTTTTCTTGCCAGTATATATTAGTTTACTTGCACAGGTTTATATGCTTTACACACAGATTTATATGCTTTAAAATGTTGTTTTCTTGCCAGTATATATTGGTTTACTTGCACAGGTTTATATGCTTTACACACAGGTTTATATGCTTTAAAATGTTGTTTTCTTGCCAATATATATTGGTTTACTTGCACAGGTTTATATGCTTTATACACATGTTTATATGTTTTACACACATGTTTATATTGTTTTGTAAACAATTGTTGTTTCGAAGTAGTAGTTTCATTGTTATTTAATAGAGTTTTACATGCTTAGAAATTGGCATTATTGGGACAAGTTCTAAATTTATGATTGTTTCGAAGTAGTAATTTTATTGTTATTTAACAGAAGTTTGCATGCTTAGAAATTGTAATTGTTGGAGTTTTGACTAGCATAAAATAATTGATGAGGTTGTTAACAATTGTTGTTTCGAACTAGTAGTTTCATTGTTATTTAATAGAGTTTTGCTTGCTTAGAACTAGTAGTTTTGACTAACATAAAATTCAGAGCTGTAAACATTTTGGTGGGCGATGCGCTCGGATATTGGTACAAATTTAGAGCTTTAAATTTTATGCTCGGGGACGAATTCGGGGATTCGTTTTTATTTTAAAAAATGAAAAATTAACTCATTTATAATGAAAGTTAAACACTTGAACGCAGTTGTTTAAACGCTTTCCTTTATATGTTTAAATTATCCGATTGTTTCGCTGCATTTGATGGTGCCTTTGTTAATTTTTTTAACAATGCATTTTTCTCTTCATGCAGCAAAATTATGTATAATAAAGAAAGATTGATACTGTTATTGCGCTGTATAAAGTAAAACCTGATCTTTTTATCGCCGACATTCTAGAAGGTTGGGGGACACGTGCGGATACTTTGTTTGGGGTACAATTATCAGCTTCCAAAAAAAAAACAGTTGCGCACCATCCCAAAATTTGTGGTGGTATTGATCCAGGGGGCGAATCTAGAATTTTCGTCAATGGGTAAAAAAAAAAAGGAATTTAGTATAAATGATTAATCAGTTGCAAATCCATTAGTTAATTATAATTAATACTCTAATTGACAAATTTGAAAAAAAAGAAGAGACTAACTTAATTTGTAAATACAATCAAAATATTTTTCAAGGTGTACAAAATTTTGTAGACCTATATATATATATGAGAGAGAGAGAGTAAGGCTTGGGTGCTATGGATAGCATAGAGGCCTCTATACTACGGCTCAATATTCAAATTTTCAAAATCCAAACGGTCGATCCAAACCATTAATCTTATTCTCCATATTAATATCTGCTTGGAGACCAAATTTTATAATTTTCTGAATTTTTTTACTATTTATTAAGCCACTTTGAAAATCGCTAATCCAACGGTTTTACTGTTTTGTGCAGCCACCATTGGATCAACAATTTTGTAAAATACTTAATAAATAGTAAAAAATTCAGAAAAATGTAAAATTTGGTCTCCACGCAGATATTAATATGGAAAAGAAGATGAACGATTCAGATCGACCGTTTGGATTTTGAAAACTTGAATATTGAGCCGTAGCATAGAGGCCTCTATTCTATCCATAGCACCTAAGCCTTACTCTATACACACACACTACAAAATTTCAAAATATAGGGTAGTTAACTGCTTCACTTCTGATTTTTTTTAAATACTCTAAAAAAACAAAAATCAAATATACCTTGGGTTTTCAAACATTTTGAAAAATGCCCTGATCGCCCCACAGTGGGACAGGTTGGTATATATATATATTTTTACTTTTTTTAGAGATGTTCAATGTGTATAGAATGAATATTTTTAAAATATACTCTTGTTCTCTTTCATAAAATATTGGCAATTTTTTATTTTTAAGTTATTTTGTGTCATCTTTCTTTCATTTATTTATTCTTAATGAATTTTGGATTCATATTGTATCGGATTTTTTGTGAGACCAATATAGACCAAAATTAAACAATAAGAATATCCAAAAAGAGAAAAAAAAATCTTAGAAGCAGTGAGACCATTATTCTATACATACTAAACAATCTCTAAAAAAAAAATAGCCAACGGCCCACACCAAAGTGTGGAACGGTCAGATATGGAAGCAAACTGCCCCACAATGAGGTGGTGAGAGTATTTTTCGAAATATTTGGAAATTGAGAGTGTATTCAGTAAATTTTTTTTAGAGGGTACTAATAAAAAAATCGAGCCGCACTTTGAAGTCACTTGGGTCCGCTCCTGTACCAACCTTTGTAGGAATGCGTATCCTCTGCATTAACTCAAAAATGAATCTTTTGAGTTAATGAATCTCAACTGTTTGATTTTACTGATAATGTGGCATGTATTCCTCATGTATCCATAAGGTTTTTTTGGCTGCATCTATCCGTAAAGGCTGTTTGATTTACCAATATGATCGATATTTATATTTAAAAGGATAATGTGTTCACGCAAGTATACCAATTATTAGTCTGCTCATATTTATATTTCAATGCTCAGAAAAAAATTGCAACTCATCAAACATAAAAGAGAGTTCTCTTTCAAAAATTTCCTGTAATCAGAAGCGAAGTGCGGTGGGAGAATCAAGTTAAACACTCTGATTATAAAAAAATACAATTATCAAGGAAAGCTCAATCAGACCTCTTCTAAGTTCTCCAATCTATTCCTTTGATTTCCTTTCTCATCTGGCCTGTTCTTCTTAGTTCTCTCCTTCTCTTAACCCTAATGTTTACGGTTCTAATGGTATGGTTGGTAGCATATATAATTGGGCTAAATTCTTGTTTGCCACTGGTTTTGAAGTTTTTGATCAGCAAATCAATTCACAAATGCTTTTTTATTTTCTTCTTCTGAATCACATTTAATAGATACTCGCATTAACTATTATTCATTTATTTTATTCATGGCCAAAGATTAAACTTTATTTGTTTGCAGTCCAATTCATAAACTTTATTAAGATTTTTTATTTTTTTTACCTTGAGAGATTGCCATAACATATTACAAAACAAAATGTTTAACTAATTTTGAATCAAATTAAAATTGCCCTTAATTACTTGTTCTTGTAAACCATCATATATTCTTTTTGAGTGTAAGGTGGCAAGTAAAACATCATATATTATACGAACTTGCATTTTTATGTTGAAGAAGCATTACTGGAGTTGTAAAACATTGCGCTTATTAATCTTCTAAAACATTTTCCTCCTAGCTCGATCTGTTGAAATTGTCTTTATTTAAATTTTTTGATAAAAAATAAAAAAATTTAAATAAAGTTCTTAGATGAAAAATTAGATTGTAGTTGTGCTTTTTTAAATGTATCAATTCATTTTGAATTTAAAATAATACTGGCGTAACTAATGATGAAATATATTATAACAAAAGAAGCATCAAGCCATGCTAATAATTACTAAATAACTAATGAAGTATATTCTAACAAAAAATCAACAAACCATGCTAATAATTACTATATAATATTCCATTGTTAGCATATATTATAAAGTTTAAAAATACCAAACCAATTTTTTTTTTTTAAATTTAACATTGTTATACGCACAAAATATATTATAGTATTGCTTTATCATATGCATATGCAAATGTAGGGTGAAATTTAGACTCCATCTATCAGTGGCGTTATAAAAATTAATTGTGGATAGCATTGTCAAGAATTACATTAATATTTTAACAACGTTATATTCAGTTTATAGTCAAAATTAAGCCACGGACATCTACTTGTTATATATGGTCGAATATGTAGATTTCTGTATGGACACACACACCCACACTGCCACACACATACAAGTTGCATATTGTTTTTCGTATAAATAGCCGCATAGATTTGACCTTGGTGTATTGGCCCTGTACTCTTAACCAATTTAGTACATTGTAAGCACTGTAAGTCATCGATCATTTATCAATGGAATTAAGCAGAGTTTATGCAACAACAATTTTAATATATATATAGAAAATCACATTTATATATTGATAATAATTAATTGTCATGGCCGGGAACAACTATTTATCCCCGACACAAGCAAATAGCATTTATTGATGGGATCATTCAAGCATATGCTTATCTTCTTCTGGATAAATATATATATATTTTCCTACATAATCAAATAACAGTTATTCATAAGTATATTCAAGCATGTCTACATACTAAACAATTGCTTTTTATACTCAAGATATAATCAGTAATAAATAGATTTGGTATGATAATAATGTCTTTATATACTCAACATATAATCAGTAATAAATAGATTTGGCACGATAATAATGTCTTTATATAATCAACATATAATCAGTCTTAAATATATTTAACACGATAATAGTGTCATCAACTATCATTAAGCATCTTCTCATAAATTGTTGTTTTCTTTACCTGAAGTGATTGAATTGCCTCCCTGATGCCAAACAATCCATGCCGCCTACTTCCACGGGCCATGTCACGTTCCAACTTAGCAATCTGCCTATCAATAGCCTGAATCTGTAAAATCAATGTACATAAGTCAAGCTTGAGTCATGATATAATTTTATGTATGACAGAAAGTCATAAGGAGATAAAAATGTATATATACAATTATATGTAAATTAAATAAGAGGGGGGGGGGGGGGGGGGGGGGGGGGGGGGGGATTACTTGGCGGCTCGGCCAACGTGCAAGTCCATTTCTCCGGCAAACATGCTTCAATGCAGTAGAACAAACCCCCAGTTGCCTTGCAGCTTCAGCCATTGGAAGGTGCAAGTAGTTTACTAGTTCAACCAGCCTCATATTGGCTGTTCGCTGGCGCTGTTATGCATACAGCAATGAAATGCATTCTCTTTGTTATATATTTATTGCGTTCAGATCTAATCGAACCCTTATTTAAAATCATTTCTTTCAAGGGTACCTGCAAAGCAAGGGGTGTTCTGATAGGTGCTCGTCGGACAACATCAGAAGGTTCAACTGTTGAGTCATGTAGTGGGGCATATTCAACAATAGTAGGACCTTCACTTGAGCTGCCAGAGACCTCTATGAAATTGGTGCTTGCCCCAGTTGGTGTTGCAGTTGATGCACTTGTACTACCAGATGGTCTTTGAGCTGTGGGATT
>JARJHM010001203.1:0-52762 GCA_033356055.1 Carex pumila | reverse complement strand
TATTGTGGAGCTGCAATTTCATGGCGATCGACAAAACAAACTCTTACGGCAACATCATCAAATCATGCCGAGCTAATCGCTCTATACGAGGCGGGTCGAGAATGTGTTTGGTTACGGTCAATGATTCAAAACATTCAGGAAGAATGCGGACTTGAAAACATCAAGATAAATCCTACTCCGCTATATGAAGATAATGCAGCATGCATTGCACAAATCAAAGAAGGATATATCAAAGGAGACCGAAGTAAACATATCGCGCCAAAGTTCTTTTCGACACATGACCTACAAAAGGAAGGCGTAATAGATGTTTGCCAAGTCCGATCAATCGACAATCTGGCAGACTTATTCACAAAATCTTTACCGACAAAGGTTTTTGTACAACTCACAAAGAAGATAGGTCTACATCGATTGAAGGATATTCAATGATATCAAAATGAGGGGAAGCGTTATACACACTGTACTCTTTTTCCCTTAACCAAGTTTTTATCCCAATGGGTTTTTCTTGGTAAGGTTTTTAATGAGGCAGTACGTGATCCTGAAGTATCATGTTAATATCGATCCTGAAGTATCATATTAACAGCGTATAATGAACAATGAACATCCAATGGGAAGTGTTATAAATAAAATAAGTTATGAATGGATGTTCATTTGCAACTCTTCTAAAATTACTTCAAAACTCCTCATAAAGATTTATGTTATTCTCTTCTCATTTATCAATACAATTAATTTACCATGGCTTGTTATTTACATTTTCTACCTATAAATAGAGGATTGTAAGATTGTATTTGATACACAAGAAAAGAATAAAAATAAAAGATAGCTATCTTATACATTGTTAATATCTTGTTTGATTTCTTTATCTTTATTTTACAACAGAATAAGTTTTTAATTTCTAAAAAATATTAAGGTAATACTGTTCTCCCGTGGCATCTCTAAAATATCTTTTATTTCAATTTGTTTCTGTTTTTAAAGAATATACGAGAGTGATTATTTACAAATGTTTTTTTTTAATCATGATATGTGAGAAATCTACTATTTATGTTTTAATTTCTCCGTTGATCATTGTTTCATCCAATAAGATTTATAAGAATGATATAAAGTACCTTTGATGCCTAAGCATCAAACATTTACATTAAATTCCCACTTAACCAAAACATCAACTGCAATACATCAGATTTTATTTTATCCAAAAATAATATATAAATTATTCGGAAACCTTCTTATGTGCTGTTAGATTTTCCATATGTATTTTTAAATTTATTCAGAACATGCGGTGATATTGTAATGTTTAATGAGGAGAGGTACTCCAACAAGCAAAGAGAATAATTTTTTTCTCCTAAATGTCAACCAAGAAGAAAAGTTGTTTAAAACTTTTCATGTTCTAAATTATGCTATTTTTTATTTAAAGTAATGACCAAGAAAAAAATGGTCCCATAAAATTTCCTAATTGTTTGTACTTTGTAACTGTTTCTTGTTTTATTAATTCCAGCTTTATTCCTTTCTCTCAAGAGTGGAAAAGGACCAATTTTAAATTTTTATTTGTTAAATGTTTACTTTTATATACTGGATGAGGGTCATTTACACACACACACACACACAGGTGACGTGAGCTATAATTAAAATACGAAATCGTTCTCCATTTTTATATTAGGCACATAAAGATAAATTTCAGATTTAATATTAATCTTCATATCAAATATTATGATTCTATGCATTATTTTGATTTTTCTTTTTACGTGTAGAAGTTTATATTTATTTAGTCACGTACTTGTCACATGCAAATTGTATCATATTTTTTATTGTTCCTCATTTTTTTTTTATTTTTTAAATGTTATTTAATAAACTTTTGAATTGATTAATAATTAATTGATCATGTCTTCATTTCTTTCTATTTTTAATAACATTTAAAGAATGTTATTTATTATTTGCTATGTTCTTTTTTTTAGTTTTTTTTTTATGAAAATATGTCAAAGATCAAAATAATATATCATTTAAAGAATGTTATGTATTTGTAGATGTCATTTTTATACATTATTTAAGAAATATCATGTGTTATTTAGTTTTTTTTTTAATATGTTATTTTGTATAATTTTTTTTTTTTTATAAAATATTTCCGTTGTAACACACAATAGCGTCAGATGCTTTTTGAGGGAAAAAGTGAATTAGGATTTTTATCTAAAAGTAATCCTATTTAATCGGACTAGTTGGGAATGCCACCGAGGACAAATGGCTGGTATTGTTTTTTAATGACATGTTGTCCGACTGGAAATTGAATTTAATACGTTTTACAAGCTTTCTAAAATTAAAATTTAATACCTAAGTCGACCTCCGAATTTTACCTTAAGACATAGTAATTAAGGCATAATTATATGCAATATCGCAGCTAAAAGCAAAGTTTCCAGTATTTAATTAAATGCATCCAGCCGTGATCTTAGTAGAGGAAAAGAGGGCCTTCCTATAAAGTAAAAATTCATAATATTATATTGTACGTATCAGTATTTTTCAGTTTCTTATAAAATGAAATTATAATGTATTAAATTTTTCATCCTCTTTAATTTCAATTTTCTAGTTCTATTTGGATATGTATCACTGTAAATAATTCAGATTTTTTTGGGGGGATTTTACGTATACCCCTCAAAAGCGTTAAAATTACGTATTTCTCTGTCTAAAGTTTGAAATTATATATTTTCCCTTTAAACTGAAAAAACTCATAGATTTACCCCATTTATTGTCTTTTATATAAAAATTCGAGTAAAGCTAATATACACTTAAGTGTACCAATGAACCCATACACTTAACCCTAGGACCGTACGATTAGCTTTGAGATTCGTGTATCACGACTTTTAAAGAAGCTACACGACTTTTAAAGAATCTCACGAATCTCAAAGCTAATCGTACGGTCCTAGGATTAAGTGTATGGGTTCATTGGTACACTTAAGTGTATATTAGCTTTACTCTAAAAATTCATTCCAAAATATCAAAATATCCATTTTATCCTTTATAAAAAAGCATCTAAAGTCCATCAAACACAAATTTAAATCTAAAAGGTTCCTTTACCGTTCAATTCGCGTGCATCACATTAAGATCTATGCGTAGCGCTTCAATATTCGTGCTGATTTAGCATGCACATATCTCAAAGCAATACCGATCCACACACATAGTGTCAAGATCTGTGCATATCGCTTCAATATGCATGTGTGTTCGCATGAAGATCTGTGCTGATAGCAGTTTGAACTGTAGAGGAACTGTTTAAATTCAAATTTGAGTCTGATGAGCTTTATATGTTTTTAATAAAGGGTAAAATGGGTATTTTTAAAATTTAGAGTGGGTATTTGAAATTTAGAGGGGGACATACGTAATTTTGATGTTTTTGAGGAGTATACGTGAAATTCCCCCCTTTTTTTAGTCTCGTTTGGTACATTTAGTTAAGATATTAATTTTGAGTTAAAATTATATGTCTAACTTTAGCATTTATTTCTGAAGGAAACTTGAACATTTTTAATCCCCACTAAAAAAAATTTATATCCTCTATTCAGAGTCCAGACTGTAATTAAAGCAAAAGGACGACTTCTAGCGCAAGAATATTATGGCCATAAATTCACAACACACAACGTCAGGCTTCTTTTTATAATCCCTCACAAGTGGCACGAGAAATGGAGAACTGCAGCTTCAAGGGGAAAGGTGATGGAACTATTTAGCCACTCTGTTACCTTCTCCAGTTAAATTAAACTGGAGATCATTTGACACGACCGAGAATGCGATCATTGCGAATCTGAGACTCGTCGGCGCAATGGAAGATTCTTTCGTCTTTAGGGTGTGATCGGAACACATCACTTACTATAGTTCAATTGATTTCAATTCAATAGGATTCAATAGAGATGAATTTCAATTGAACTTTATTGATCAGAATTAAAATAGAAAAGAATTGAATTCTTCTCTATTTATTGATCGGAAAGTATACATAGTAGAAGAGAAATAATTTCAATTTAATAAAAATGACACTTATGCCCTTAAACTGATTAGATGTGATAAATGTTAATGCTACAATGATTTTTCTCATTTTAACACAAAAACTATATTACATACAGTGTCACAAAATTTAAGTAGTCCCATGTTTTTTAATGCTACATGCTAAGTACATCATCTACTACAAAGAACTTTTCAAAATAAAATAAAAATTGAAATTGAATGCTAAATAAACAGTCTTTACCAGCAATACCTCCTTCTATATGGGACTTACCAGTATGCATACACCAAGCATCATCATATCTGTACCACAGTACTAGTATGGATTTGATTTGGGAAATCTTAAAATTGAATGTGATAGTATATGAACCGTATTATGAATACCATTAACCAAATTGAATTTCTTTTGTCAATTATTCTCATAAAGCCAAACAAATTTCACCTCACAAAAAATACCTGACATGAGGCATATATGAATCGAGTAGACAGGTACAATTAAATACTTAAGTTCTGTAATGTTATTAACAATCAAAATTGAGCACCACATGATCTAATTAAAAAATATATATAAATTACTACACAAGCTAGAAGAAAATTTCCATCTAGTTGAGAAGTATACTGATAATAGTTGGGTTCATCTCTGTTGCGATAGTTGGGTCCATCTCTGCAGGGCCTTGGTAGAAGCAATGCCATTGAAATCTGCCCCGTTCTCCTTGTAATTTTTGTCAGGATATGAGGTTACTGAATTGCACGGCATCTAGCATGCTTGAGCTCCACCTTGTGGTTCACAGTTTTCATCCCCATTAAATATTGTATGAGTGTCTCTCCGTGCTATCCATGATGGTATTTTCTTGAATTGTACTATTGTCATTGCTGCTACACTTGTCATTAATGTTTGCTTCACTTACATTACTTACCAAGACCATTTAATAATTTTTTCTTTGAACGAGCATTTCAACAAACAGCTGACGAGCTACTTATCATTTGATCATCCTTAAAGATCTCATGCCATTAATACTCTCCATGAACCCCCCCCCCCCCCCCCCCCCCCCTACACGGATACACCACTCATGTTTTGTCACGTAGTCAATCCATATTGAACATGAAACAAAAGGAAAAAGACGCCTCTTTTACATAGAGAAAGAAGAAAATATCGCACCTTCAGCTTATAGGACTCTGACCCTTAGAAAGGTCTCGCGCTTGAATCGCCTAGCCAAGCTTGTTGGACTCTGCCCCTCTTCCTCCATTGTTATCGATAGAAGGAAAGTGTTCAGAAAGCGAGAGAAAGGATATCACTGAAAAAAAAAGGAGCGCTAGGTTTTAGCGAATGAATTCTCGTCGAATCTCTTCAATTTTCACAAGAAAATTTTGGCACGAAAATTTCCATCCAAATCGTCCGAAGTGAAGTCGTTTCCTGTTGCTGACTGCGTTTCGATCAGAGAATTTGATATGACGTCAATTCTATTCGACGTTTTATGCTGCTCCATTCGGGATTTCGGGCAGTCGCTTACGATATACCGCAGGTACAATATATGCAGTAAAATAAATAGGATGGTCTATCCACCGTCTAAACCCACAGCTTTATCGATCCAATGGTGTTTTTCTAACCCTTTCTCCTAGTTATTAGGGCGAGACAGCGGTATTTTTGTTTATTCATTTTTTTTTTCCTGTGTCAGAATTGCACTGTCCTTTTTTATTCTGAATAAATATTTTAATTGTGAAAATAATTATCAAAATAATTTATCAAACTTGTATACTATTGGTAGCCTGAGCTGTTTAAAATTACCATTTTGACTTAAATTTTAAATTCCACGTACTATAATTAATTCTAACAGAAGTAACAATTGCATGCTGTTGGGTTTTCTATATATATTTTTAAATTTTATTTTAAAGTTATCTTCTAATGTCAACCTAGAAGTAAAATTGTTTTCAACATTTCATGTTCGTATTCTATTTATTTATTCCAGCTTTCTCTTTGACTCGCCTATGTTGGATTAATTCCAACTTTACCTTTTCTTATTTGACAAGAAAAAAAAAATTATTTGTTAATTTTATTATTTTATATCTATAACTACGATGAATGACATCAAAGATGATTTATACTGAGAAAAATAATAATGAATGAAGAAGAAATGACACTTACAAGTTATTATTGAAAAAATAAATTATTATTGTCATATGATGAAATATTGATATGAACTGATAGCAAGTTGAATGGAGCACTTAATATTATTTGATTCTAAATTGTAACTTCATTTTTTTAGTCTTCTAAAATATAAATCATATAAAATAAAATGTACATATAATTTTTACTTGTAAAAAAAAATATATATAAATTATTCGTGACAAAAAATGATGGAAAATATCAGACAATATTTATCTGAATGAACAAAATGATTTCTTCCTAATAATCTGTATACTTTGTCCAGACCCTGGTCAAGGAAAACCGCAAGAACATCATCATCACGACAAAAAGTTCATAATGTAACCTAAAGCTTCTTCTCTCCATTCCATCTAGAAATGCAGTCTTAGGGGCAGGTACTTTATTAACCGATTCTGTCACCTTATTCTGTTGAAACTGGACAGAGAGAAACGAACAGACAGACGCGAAATTGTGAATCTGGTACTCGTCGGCGCGATGGAAGATATTTTCGTCTTTATGCTGCCCCATTTGGAAAGTCGCTTGCGATACACCGCAGGAACAATACACGACGTAAAATATACCTCGTATATTTTATGTACCCAACAGTGTCTAACCCCTTCTCCAGTTCTCCTAGAAATTTCTAATTAGACCTCCGTTTATTAAATTCGGGTGTGGTTATTGTTTATTAGGCAGCGGTATTTTGACGCATGCAGCACGATGTCCAGTCTCTTGCAAGGCTCATGGAAATCAGAAAAGACAAGCTACTCCAGCCAAACATAATAGTATGTAATTTTGAATTAGTATTTTTGTCCCTCGAATAATTTTATTTATAATGCAGTATATTTATTTGTTTGAGAAGTGGGGACTTGGTGTACTGTAAGGTTCCAATATATCTATATTTTAATTTCAAAATTGCAATCAATTATGGATTGATCGTCACCTTGATTAGCGATATAGTACGACTCATTATTAACTCGTGCCTCGTCATGGTTTAAGATGTCAAGCATTTTTACTTTAGCTTTTGTACACCATGATTAGTTCTAAAATATTTATTTCCAGCCTAATCTGTATTTTAAATTATTATTTCATTCTTTCGAGATCTTGACGAGCACAGTAAATAAATCAAACTGAAATTTTAATTTGTGAAAAAGTAATATAATCTATAAATGTCAAATCTTATTATTGGTAATGCTTTTTTGATATATCAATCTTATTGTTATGTTAGATCAGTAGAGTTGTTTTAATATTTCTCCTTATTCTTTTTTTTAACGTTGTTAATTTTGTCAACTAGCAATTCAACAGTTATTTTAATTGTTAGGTGATATTTGAACTCAATAACTTACTTATGATAATGATACTTTTAATATTAATTTATTTTCTTGTTAACGATAAAATATCACATAAGAACTGTGCGCTACCAATCTCTCTCTTAGAGGTTTTCTTACTTGCTATTATTTTTGAGTTTTTTTTTTTTAATTTTTAATACCCAAATAACAAGCATATTATCAAGATATATAGGGAAAATTTTAATTAAAATTACTGAGTGATTTATACACGAGAGTTTTAAATTCAATTAAATTTTACATAGTATTCTTCTCTATTTTAGTCTAAAATGTTATTCTTCTACCTCGCTTGTTACACCTCATATGCACTTCAAAAATATATGTATTTTATATTTAAATCGTACATATTTGAATCAGTAAGTGTTTAAATACTACAACGAATAATTTAAAATATAAATTTTAGAAATTTTATCTTCTGTAACATAAGATTTAAATATTTTTTTCATCAAATATAAATATTTTCTTGAAAAAAATATAAACAAGATATGAGCTTCTCTTTTAGTCTTAATATGAGGACTTCGAGCCTCCGATCCTTGTAAAGAAAAGCAGCAGCTGGACAATATTGAAATCCTATTTCCAAAAATTTCGCAGGGCGAACTTCCAAAACAAGCTAGTCGCGAATTATGTATGATCCTCCGCTAGGACAACTTAACGCAAACCCTGTTGCCTGTTGGGGCGGCTGGTGGGACACACAAAACCAAACACTGCTTATTAATAGGTTCCCTCTCTCGCTTTTCTAATTTCTTCTTGTGCAAGCTTAAAACTCACGAGTCACGAGCATTCAATTCGTCTATTTCCACCACGACCCTGTCTCTTTCCCCAAATCTCTCTTTTCCCTTTTTAAAAGTTCGTCGAACCCAAACCTAGCAATGGGGGTGCTAATGGGAGACGATGGAGCAGAGTTCATGCAGACGCCGAAGACGAAGATCGTTTGCACTCTCGGTCCTGCATCGAGATCCGTGCCGATGATCGAGAAGCTTCTCAGAGCTGGGATGAATGTCGCCAGGTTCAACTTCTCGCATGGCTCCCACGAATACCACCAGGAAACCCTAGACAATCTCCACCAAGCCATGGAGAACACTGGGATTCTCTGCGCCGTCATGCTTGATACAAAGGTATCACCTTTTCGTTTTATTTTTCTTTGCTGTTTTTATAATTTCCACGTGTCGTTTTTTAAAGGAGTTTTTATGCTTGAACTGTTTTTATAATTAGATGTTTTTTGAGAGCGTGAGCTGTTAATTACGAGTTTAATTTTGGCTTTTCCGGCGCAGTTTGGTATGCAACTTTTAATGATTTTGCTCTCTTTTTTGTTTACTTCTCGCATAACACTTGTTTGAAGTGCTTTTATGGATTACTTGTAAACTTCAAAACCAACTAATTTAATGATGTAATTAGAATTTTTTTTTATCCTATGATTTTGGAATTGGTCTAGAATTTAGAATGGGTAATAGCCAACCCAGGATATCTGTTCTACTTCGCTGGCGTGTTCGGACCCAGATATAGAAAATTTGCAACTTCATAATTAGTCAACGAAACATTTTTTTAACCTGCCTATAGTCACATTTCTGATTTGGTACAAATTAAAATTATCAATCTGAGAAGTTGGTTGTTATTTTCAAATACTAAAACATGTATTACTCGGAGAAAATATCAAAGCAAATTTGATCCCTACTAAACTCAATATTATATCACAGGGGCCTGAGATCCGTACCGGCTTTTTAAAGGATGAGAAGCCAATTAAACTCACAGAAGGAAATGAGATAACCATCAGCACTGATTATAGCATAAAGGGTGATGAGTCTATGATCTCCATGAGCTACAAAAAGCTTGCTCAAGATGTGACTCCTGGCATGGTGATTCTCTGTGCTGATGGTACCATCTCTCTCAAGGTTCTCTCTTGTGACCTTGAGAAGGGGTTGGTACGGTGCCGTTGTGAAAACTCATCCATGTTAGGAGAGAGAAAGAATGTGAATTTACCGGGGGTTATTGTCGACTTACCTACTCTGACTGAGAAGGATAGGGTTGATATACTCGAATGGGGTGTGCCGAATAAAATTGACATGATTGCTTTGTCTTTTGTGAGAAAGGGTTCTGATCTTGTGGAGGTCAGAAAGGTGCTTGGTAAGCATGCCAAGAACATCAAGCTCATGTCTAAGGTTAGTTTAAGTATTTAATATTTTAATTTTAAATTTAGTCTTTGTATTTAGGGATCATAATGGAATTATTGGCTGGTTCTGACTTCTGATCATGGCTTTGCTGGTTTTAGTGTTTTACTAAGTTGAAGATAAATCAAACAAAGAATATGTAAGGAGCGACTCATATTACACTCTAATTTAGGTAAATAGTAATATTTGCAGGTATTGGATTTCTATAAATGGTAATTAGACACTTGCTGGAAAGGGGAACAAACCCACTTGCTCATAGTTAAATTGGATTTTTTACTTTGTATTATTGTATATTGTTAGAATTGCATACCATGTGTTCCTTAAAGAAGAAAGCTCTACCAAATTGTATTGTTCCATAAAGAGCAGCTTTAAACATTTAAATTGTGATACATTTTCATTTAATTTACTTACAAAAATTATCTTTGTGGTTGCACATCTTAATTTACTAGCTGAAATAGTGTGGTTGTTAACATTGTTCTTATAAAAAAAAATCACCCATGGAATTAACTTTATGCATTTGAAATAACTGGGTAATCAGGTTGAGAACCAAGAAGGTGTGGCCAACTTTGATGACATTCTCGCCAACTCCGACGCTTTCATGGTTGCAAGAGGTGACCTTGGCATGGAGATCCCAATCGAGAAGATCTTCTTTGCACAAAAAGTAATGATTTTCAAGTGCAATGTTGCCGGCAAGCCTGTGGTAACAGCCACTCAGATGCTTGAATCCATGATCAAGTCCCCTCGCCCCACCCGTGCCGAGGCAACTGACGTGGCCAATGCTGTCCTTGATGGCACAGACTGTGTCATGCTCTCCGGTGAAACTGCCGCTGGGGCCTACCCTGAGCTTGCTGTTCAGACCATGGCCAAGATCTGCATCAAGGCAGAGTCAACTGTTGACTATGGCAATGTGTTCAAAACCATCACCAAAGGGACCCCGCTCCCTTTAAGCCCGATAGAAAGCCTGGCTTCCTCAGCTGTTCGTACTGCAAATTCTTGTAAGGCAACATTGATTTTGGTTCTGACTAGAGGTGGGACCACTGCGAGCTTGGTAGCCAAGTACAGACCATCTATGCCGATTCTCTCAGTTATTGTTCCTGATCTAAGGACTGAGAATTTCGACTGGACATGCTCTGACGAGGCACCGGCCAGGCATAGCTTGATTGTCAGAGGTGTGGTTCCTCTGCTTAGTGCAGCCACACCAAAGGCATCTGATACGGAGTCAACTGACGAGGTGCTCTCTGTGGCCATAACAAGTGCAAAGGATATGAGCCTCTGTGAAGTTGGTGATTCGATTGTTGCGTTGCACCGTGTTGGCACTGCCACTGTTATCAAGATATTGACTGTTAAGTGAGTGATCAATGGTTTAGATGGTAGTTTGTTAGGGTTTTTGTGGCTTCTTGTTTTGGGAATTTTTTTGAGGAAAATTTTGGAATTACCACGATGGTATGGTTGGGGAAATTGGTTTGATATTTAGGTTATATCGTGTGTTGCTTTTGAAAGCTATAGAGGCGGCAGCATTTTGTTTTGCATTTTGCTATAATTATGCTATACACTTAATATTGGTATTATTAACTAGCAGTCAAATTTCCATTGATCACAAAACAAACAGTTGTTACAGAGTTTGACTCATTACATCTTAAAAAGAGGAAAAGTAAAAACCCCTGTAGTCTAATGTCCTTGTTCTTCCCACCTTTGCTAATTGATCTGCCAATTCGTTATGGCTTCTGGGAACATGGAAGCAATCAAAGAATGATGGGAGGTAAAACTGTTCTATTTCCAAGGAGAAGGGTTGAAATGTCTTCATTTTTTGTGCTTTCATTATGTCTTTATTTTTAAAAACTTAAATAATTTAAAATTTAAAACTTAAACGTCAAAATAAAACTGTTAGATGTAATATATGTTATTTTCTCTATGTGTCTATAAAAAATTATCACATTTTGATTTTGTTTTTATATGAATCAATAAGTTGAGAAATTAACGTTTAGAAATTATTCATATTTGTATGCATTTTTACAAGCTCAAGATAGTAATCAAAACAAAGTTGAAATATCATAATTTTTTACATATGCATAGATAAAATGATATAATTCATATTCAACAGTTTTATTTTAAATTTTAAAATTTAAATTTTGAGTTATTAAAATTTTTAAAAATAGAGACATTTGAACCCTCCTCATTTCAAAATGCTTATTTGCCCAAGTTTAACTCTATGCTGTTATTTAGTATGGCCCAGAAGAACTATGGGCTGCTTTCTAAAAGGACAGTACGGTTTTATTATTGTTGACTCTGGACCGTTATTTGAAAGAACGGGTGCTAGTGATTTTGAATATTTTTTTTAATTTGATTTTTTATTTGCTAATTTTCTATGTTGAAAATTAGTACTTCCCCAACACAAACTTGAATAAACTGCAGGAAGTGCAGCAATTTGGTAGGCAGTTATTTTCCATTGACATTCCACTTATTGTAAATTAAATGGGCCAGGTCTGGTGTTTGCTTTATGAAGTTACTATATACTTGGGTTGATATACCATTAATAACTAATGTATACGTCGCATCAAAGAAGCTGGAAATTTAATTTTAATAGAAATAATGGAAGAAGTTAATGTCTGAATTGGTCATTCTTTCCTCTCATAATAATTTTTAAGGGAAATAGAGAAACATAATTTGTCAAATCTAAGGGTGTATTTTGGCATATAAAAAATTGTCCTCAATTTCATGAAAATGAGAACAAATTTCTGAATTGTACCAGTATATTATTATGTTTATATACGTGTTACAAACAAGCTAGATACAAAACAAAACATTCTGCGTTTACACACAAATGAAAGAGAGTAGGTTACCAAAAATCAACGCACCTGTTCATTGAATTCATCAACAAAACAACAAATTTCCCCCAAATTTAACAAATACAAAAGGAAATTTAGCACACCTACGAACCAATTCTATGACCGAAGTCTGATAAAGACTGCCACAGACCACAGTAAACATCTCCACGAATGTGGCCAAGCTGTTAAAACCATATTAACATACAAACCTGATATGGCCGATGCTCATGTTCTTGCAAATAAAAAGAAAAAGAAAAAAAAAGATTTATGAAGTATTTTGGCACAAATCACATCATGGGAACTTCCCACAGTCAGAATCAGAGCTCAAAATTTATTTACAGAACAAACTAAAAGCTTATACACCTTATTATGATACACAATTCACTGAATAACCAAATTTTAACATAACCAAGCCAGCACCAAAGAGCACCAAATTTCACCAAATCATCAATCTAACAATTATCTGCTGGAACGATTTGAAGAACTACTACTACCACGATGAGTGAACCAGTGAAAAAGTTGCCCCCAACGAAACCTCCTTCCATTATGCCCAGTTCCCCTACTGGTACCAGTACTGGTTCCCCAACCAAAAACCCTATTTCTTGGGCTGTCTACTCGATTCCTCTCCATTTGTGGGTTACCAAGGCCCCCCTCCTCTCTCTGTGCGACACCTATACTGCCTCCCTCCTCTTTTGGCTCATCAGCTGGCATCTCGTACCGGCATACTGGACATGAGCTGTGCATCTCAAGCCACGGTACGATACAACCGTGGTGAAATTGGTGCTTACATGGCATCTCTCTGGCCTCATCTCCTATCTCAAAATCTTCCAAACAAACTGGACAGCTAACAATCTCTTTAATTTTAACCCTGGGCATGGCCTCCACGGCTTCTTTCTGAGCTGGCGGAGTGCCATGCCTGGTCAGATCACCATCCAATAAGTGCTGTAATAACATTTCCAAGCCCGGCCCAAGAATGTCATCTCTTATAGAGACACCATACAAACGGTTACTGTCTCCTCCTTGCAACACAATTGTCATGGCATCAGTTTCATTACTATTTAACAGTGGTACAAGAGAGGGTGGCAGGGCCCACGCCTGGCGGTTGCTCCGGTAAGAGTCACGAATCATACTGAGGACAATTGGGGCCCAAAAATTGGCCGCAACATTGGTACTGGTATGAACAGCGTGGGGCATCCCTGCCTCATTAGACAACCCAGGTCCATCCATCTCTTCAATGAAGCCAGTTTGGCAGTTGGGGCACTTGATCTGGGATCCATCCAACAGGGCTTGTATGACTCTGGTACAGCTGTGACACCAATATTGGGTGGTGGTGGTGGTACTGGAACTGGTAGAGGCCATGTTGCTATAAGACGTTCCTTCATCTACCATGCTTTTCTTCCTTAATTTCTGTTTAAACAAAAAGACAGCCTGATTGAGTTTATGCTAAGGTGAGAAAATATTTACAGGAAATAAGAAAACCGGAGGAGTGGATATATAATATATAATTAAAGACACCACTATGTATTGGTGCCAGGCCTGATTGGGATCATAGTCTATTTGTTATCTGGCACCATAGTCCTTGTTCTTTGGTATTCTAAAATCCAGATTTGTTCTCTGCTAAAGGCCAATTAAAGAAAAAGACAAAACTATAAATATATATGCCAGAAACAGTATTCATATAATTAAATCAAAACAGAAACTTTGCCCAAAAGGACTAAACCTTTGCCCCCAAATATTACCAACAAAACTAAAAGAAAAATGGGAAAAAAAAATTGAGAGCTAAACATATACCACACACCACCGAAAAGAGGTTAAACTTTTTCACAAACTCAGTTCGTTTCAGATCAATTACCTACGAGAATGCAACCGAAAGAAGCTAATTTTCGCCTGATTCGAATGGTTTCTCTCTTCTTTCTTTTTTCCTTTTACTTTTCCTCCCCTATCTTCAAAAATAAAGGTCTTCGGAGACCACCGCTTTCTAATCGGATAACAGCTAAGACCGATATTGATATATAATATAAAAGGAGCCAATAAAGAGCGAATTATTTAGAAAAATTCAGAGAAAATCCTTGTGGATTATGCACGCAAATACCTAACAAAATGCGTGCGCCGCAGAAAAAAAAAAAAAAAAATAGTACGACTTGTACATCCCGGATTTGAATTTATGACTAATTAATTTAATTTCGACGTTGACGTGAACATTTAAAAAGAAGGAAAATTACCTTTCGTTGCGCTCTGAATAATTCAATCTGTCCTTCGTTTGAAATTTGGAAATGTACTGTTTATTTCTTTTAAAAAAGAAGGGAAGATGCATTTATAAGTATTGACCAAAAAAGAGAGTTAATTAAAAACTCTAGGAGCATTGAATTGTCGACCGTCGTTATCACTGGATGTGGGTCCCGGTGGCATTGTTTTGTTCTTTGTTATGTTTTCGGCCTTGCTGGATGCGGTGCACCTGGTGTAACGAAAAGAGGATAGCGCTGACAAAGTCTGAACCGTACAGTAAATATTAACAGGTGCACAATTGCATATTCAGCGTTCCCATCACTTATCTTGCGGGGCCCACATTGAGTCATATATTGGGCTTTTGAATAAAATATTCATTTTTATCATGATATATTGATAGCTTGATTATATCCACAAGTGATTCATGAGACATGACAGTTTCTTTTGCTACAATTCAGCATTTCAGCCTCGGTTTGCTCTCATTATTGCGTACAATGATTTAGTTACAAAAATTAAACAAGAATTATTAACAAAAAAATAACTTTAAAAGTCTAATGTACAAGTTTACACAATCTCTCCCTCTTTCAGTTTGGGATCAATGAACAAATATATCATCACCAGTGTGTCAGATATTTGACAAAGACAGCATAAAAAAATAATATGAAGTTGTTTAGAGCTGTCATACTGACCTCTTTATATTGATGTCTTAAATAAGACGGCACCTACTTAATTGTCAGCTCCAGCTAATAAAATTGAGAAGTTTTCTTTTGTATAGTGGAAATGTATATGTTCTTCAAAATATGTACAAGTTTCTCATATCATAAAAATAATTAAATGGGTATAAATGTTTTATTTTTCACCTCATTATACTTTCACTATTTAATTTTTTAGTAATAAAAATTCTAAAACTTGGATGTCAATATAAAATAGTTAGACATATTCTATAAATATTTATCCACTCACACATAAAAATTTTCATATTTTGATTTTGTTTTTGTATATTAATCAATGAGTTAAAAAATCAATATTCATAAACTGTTTATATCTATGTATTTTTTAAGTTTTATTTAATAATCAAAATAAAATTAGAATATCGTAATATTTTACATGTACATAGAAAAAATGATATAGATCATATCTAAAGATTTTTATTCTGAGATTTGACTTTCGAATTATAAATTATTAAAATTGTAAAACTGTAAGCATAATAGAGACATCTTTTAAATTTTAAGTTACTAAAATTTTAAAATAAAAATATAAGAAAAGCATTAACAAATTAAAAAAATTAGAACCCACCTAAAAATTATTGTTTTTTTTTTTTGAAAAATTGGTAGCAGCACCTAAAAATTATTGTTGGTCTATAACATCAAGAGGTGTAGGGTTTGAATATATTTCTTATAACAATTATAGAAGGGGTGCTTAGTGCCTTTCCAATTCTGAACAGATTTAAGTTGTATAAATATAATACATGAAATGACTCGAAAACAAGTCAGTGTACGCAGAGCTAAACTAATGCTTCTAAACATTAATCAATGCATGACATATTTAATTGATATATGCTACACATCTACAGAGATAAAAAAAAAAAAAAAAAAGATGCTTTAATACGGCGTCGTTAATCTCCATTTAGTTTGAACCGGCCCATATCAACCTTTTAAATTAAATGGAACATGGGCCGAACATGAATTAGATCCACATTGCAAAAACTGTAGTAAGAATGGAAAAAGGAGGAGACCTGATCCTCTGAAGTAACTCAAATTTTGGATTTAGATAGAAATCGTCCGATCAGATTCTGGGCCAATCCGGCCCGAGGTGGATCTTTAATATTCGTGCTATAATGGATCGGATGGTCCGGATCAAAACTCAAAATTTGCGTAGATGTGAATTCGGAAAAAAAGGCTTCCACAGTTCGCATAGTAATTTCATCAAACAGCTTGTGCTCTTCTTTTCTTTGATCTCTGATCTCTCTTTCAGTTGGCTTTCAATTTATAATTTTTCCACCGCGCGAATTTTCGAGAGAGAACCCAATCGATGGCGTCGGACGGACCCGCTCGATCGTCGCAACCATGGCCTCTTAACAAGATCGAGGTTCGTTTTACTGTTCCTCTAAATCAATTAGTTTTACATCCAATCGCCTTTTAGATTCAATTTTGATTCTAGATTGTTGCATGACAAATATCAGTAATTTTTTTTATTGCTTTATGTGCGGTTTTAGTGATCAATAATCCAGTCAGAAACAAATTAGAGTTAATTAAGGTGGAATTACAAATTGATAAGCTTCAGTGTAGTTTAGTAGCATATATAATCTACATTTTCTTGCTGTGACCTTTTTCCAAAGCATTTGCCTCATATAAGTTCTGAATTGATTTAGCTTTAGTATATCTTAGGAACATTTAAAAAAATTAGGTTTTGTTAATGATTGCTTTCGTTCCAGCATTTTTGCCACCCGCAAATTCTTAACTTGATACTGTGTAAATTTTATGTGGGCGGGACCGTTTAACTGGTTGTTAAATTTGGATGGTATGTGCAATATCAGAATGTAAATTAATCAAATGATTCCAAATTTCATATGTTCTTATGTCTGTAATATTTTTTAGGAGTTGATACCATCTGTTAGGTCACAATGTGATGCATATGTGGATCAATTTGTCAGCACAGTCAAAGGTGATAAATAAAAGAATTTAAATTTTCTTCTTTTTTGAGTTAAGTTAAAAACAGAAAAGTTCATTTTTGTTTTGCTTTCATTTCTTTCCCAAATACTCTCAGGGAACATAAAGCTTGTAGAACAACACCCAGTTGAAGCAGCTGGAGTTGCCACAGTTGCCGGCTTAGTTCTTATGCGAGGTACTGATAATTAATACCCTACTATTCCAATTCATAGTCATTTCTGTTCTTTCTTTTATTTATTTTTAAATTTGCATCTTGATACTGACTTTAAATTCTTTTCCTTTTAGCTCCCCGTCGTTTCCTAATTCGCAATACTTTCGGCCGTTTTAAAACTGAAAAGGTAATACTGCAGTTAAAAAGCAAAGGTGGGTTATGTCTGTCAGTTAACTAAACTTTGAATTTTCATCTTACAGGATTTGCTTAATGAAGCAGAATCACGAATGAAGCAATTGCAAAATTCATTGGAGGGTTTGAAAAAAACTAACAGTGGAATTCTTAAAAAGACCGAGTTCGGTGAGGAAGACATACTTCGTGGAATTGCTAATATGAGGTGGTTATGAACTTATGATGTAGTTCCTTTTTGGTAGATTTTTGTGCTTAATTATTGTTTATTTGATTTCTGGAGTGTGAAATATGTATTTTTTTCTCACTTGTATAGGTCCTCTGGAAAGCAAATTCAAAGTCTTGTTAATTCTATACACAAAGCAGAATCTTCCGCTGCTGGTAAGTAGCTTAATTTCAAACTTCTTTATTACATTGTTATTGTTTTTTTTGAAAGATTTCAATTATTAAGCTCAAAATATACTTGAATTCCAGATTTGATGCATCGACTACGATCACTGCCTGGAAGGGAATCCATAGAGCTTCGAGCTGAGGTAGGGGTATTTCGGATTTCTCTTCGAAATTTTGAGAAATCAAACGTTGTCACTGTAATTGCAGAGAAATTGCTTATTTGCATAAGTTCTAGTTCTATTGCTATCACCATGTGAAAAAACAATGAAAGGAGAATAATTTAGTCAATATAATGAAATAAGAGTGTCCGGATGGCATACCTGTCTTTTCATCACAAAGAAGAAAATAACTTTTTCTCTCAAATATGGATAGTTATGGACAAAATTACAACTGGCTAAATATTGAAGTACTAAATGTTAAATGTGGTGTATTATTTTTCTATATTTTAATTCATGCATCATTACTACGCTATTAGTGCCACTAGTAACATGTATTCAAAACCTGATACATTGAACTGATATTATATCTGACTGTTCTCAATCCTTTTTTTATATTATTGGGTGATTTGTCTTATGCTATCTTCGCTGTTGTTCTTATATTAAGTAAAATAGTGTTAGAAGGGCTTAAATCTTATTTTTTTGTTTAAATTTCGTAGAAGTCAACGGGCATGCACACCCAGGATTGTTAAATTATCACATCCATATGGATTTTTGAATGAGTTGAATCATTCTTTTATTGACCTAATTCATTGGGGTCATTTTGGTCTTTGTGCACTTATAATACCACCTATATCTTGACATTTGTCTTATGCACATGTACACTTTATGAACATAATTTTGCAACATACATTGCATAAGGATAACATCGCATCCACCAAACAAAAGCAAAGCATGAAAGATCTTTAAAGGTATGCTTTAACTGATTCTTTGTTTCTTTTTTGGTGCAAGGTGGCTTCTATGGTGTCGGATTTGAAAAACCAGAGACGTGAATTGGAGCAAAGGATCTTTAATATATCAGAACTTGGTGTCCGTGTTTGATTTAAAAGAACTTTAATCAATTCGAGAACTGTGTAATAAGCGGGCATTATTGGCACTGGAATTTGTTTTCTCCAGCCTGTCCTCATTTTTGACAATTGCTTTGGAATGGAAAGAGTCGGTAGATTTGTCATCCCTGCAAAAGGAAACTAATGTGCTATGTTTTGATTTGTAATAACTGATAATCTGCAAATTATGTGACAATCTTTCAGATCCAATTTTAAAAATTTCAGGTAGAAAAGAAAACTAAGTTGTTAAACTCAGTTCTACAATGTTCGTAAACATACAACCTCCCAATATTTGCTATCTTTTCAAGTTGGAAGCCTAAAAATAGTCACTTCTTATTTAAAAGCTGCTGCTTCTCCATCTCACGTTTTGATCAGTTCTCATGTGTTCTCCATTCCTCTTATTGTCCAATTTGATTAACATCATAGCTATTCAACCTTTAATAGCTCTGCCAAAACACGTCTCTTTTCTTCCAATATACAGTTGGTTGCTGTATTTATCGTCCTTCGGAGAAAAAGATGCTATCGAAACACTACACATGATGCTATTGAAACATTACACGTGTGCGCACCTTCCACTGAGCTAATTGTGCGGCTCTTAGCTGATTTATAATTCCTTCCTTTTGTTATTGCTTTTTCTTGTTTTCCTTTTCAGAACTAATATATTGTCACTTTTTTCTGATTTTCTTTTTTCCCCGAGCTTTTAGTTTTTTTTCCCGTTGTAACTTAAGACTTTGTATCTTACCTTTTAAACTAGAGGAACTCATATATCTTTACCATTTTTTTTTTTAAAAAAAAGGAAAAAATATTACGTACAAATGGATTTATTCAATTACAGAGGCAACGATAACAACAACTTCGGTGCATGCAGTCAACTATTACTTTCTAGGTACAATATTTTAATCAACAATAGTAATATCCCTAAATCCAACAAATTTATTTGCTTAAATTATACACTTTATTAATCGCTCTCAGAAACAAGCAGGATTCTGAACAACTAATAAAAAGAATTTAAGTAAATTAAAGAAATAAAAAAAAAACAATGCGTAGAAATCTATCTAACAAGTAACAACCTCATCTAACTTGTCTAAAATATAATCACTTTTTCTTCTTCTCAGCTACTCTGCCCTCAGAAATCCAAGAGGAACCGAGAAGGGGCAACATTGTACAACCAGCTTCTATCAAAATACAAAGAGGGAGGTTGGAGAAGTCGTTTCCAGACACCCCGAGAAATGAAGCAAGAGCCACGCCAAAGTAGCCACTGACAATGGTAGCAAGAGCAAGTGCTGACATGACAAAGGCCATGACCGATCCCTCACATCCAGGTGGACACAATTTTGCCACTAGAACGCTAAACGGGAGCACCTTGACGAATACAGCTGCCTCTGAGAGCCCGGAAAATATCAGAACATACACCCAATCAGGAATTCCAAAACCTCTGTATATTCCTTTAACAAAGAGCACATCTGAAAGCATTAGTATAACCATGGCTAATTGCAGCACTGACAGGACTTTCCGTGGAGACACCCTTTTGAAGTACTTTTCGTAAACTATGCTCCAAATCAACAAAGATGCTTGTCCAATAACCTTAGAAAGGCCAATAATAGAAGAGTCAAGATTTAGATACTCTGTCTGGTAGAAAAACATTGTTCCCAGAAGGAGAGGAGTCATGGCATATGATGCAGAAAACCATACGAGTGACCGGAATATATCTGGCTGCCTTAAGGCAAAGGACATCTCTGACAACTGCTTCCGAAAACCCCCTCCGCTTGAAGAAAATTTGGGTTTGTTATTTGGATTTGGCAAGTTGAGGGATTTCTCTGAGACACATATGGTAATGAAGAATTGGAAAATTAAAATGATGCCATAAAAAATGAACATGAGTTTAGGGGAGAGGTTTGAGCTGATGGCGATTCCCCCGAGTAAATTTCCAAGAGCACCAGCTGAAGAACCAAACATCCATGCGAACGATTGGAGCTTACCAGAGGAGGTGCTTGGCTTTTGTTTTTGAGGTTTATCGGCCTCAGCCACAATGGCATCATTTGCCACCTCGGCAATGGATGCTCCTAGATTGCTGAGCAGAAGGAAAACAGTCAGAGCCGAGACAGAGATCGCTGACCCGGGCCATAAGCCTATTGCTAGCCATGCAATTGCCTGCAAGAGAGCTGCACCGTGGTTTAATTAATTTTTTACTGCAGAATATTTATTTAAAAAATTTAAGTGCTGAATTATAATAACAATCATATAAATCAAGGACAATAATGTGCCAGTTCTGGTATCAGTATAACTGTATAATAATGATAAAGTAGAATAAAATTATAATTGGAGGTCATAATAAAACAATTCTTAAATATTTGTAACAATAATTACTACATATAGTGTGCAACCAATCGATGAAACTTAGAAACTAAGGGTACGATTCGGCCCACAAACAAAACAAAAGTATGGTGTGAATTCAAGGTGACTGCCCCTTTAGGGCTTTTGGAGATTCGATCCAAAATCCAAAAGGACGGTATGGCTTGGACTGGAAAGTGACATTATCTAATTCTCTCTTGATCCTTTGTTTCATAAAAAAGCTCAATCAACTTTACACGTCTATTACAAACAAAAGAAGTAGCTAAAATAAAAAGATAAATAAAGCTCAACACAGCAAACGCGTCCTTCGGATCCAAAAAAAATAGTAAAAAAAGAACTGTAAGAAAAGGACTTGTCAACTTTCACCAAACTTTACAAGGTTGCTCCGCAAGAACAACATAACACTCACTGGATCGGATCCCAAAAAAGAGGGAGGAACAGTACCAGGTCAGCATCCTCTGCAGACTGCATAACCTCACCGTTTGATTTTGAATCCGGACCAATTCAATACGTATCCCTTTAAGATTCGTGCTATAATATATAAATAATGAACCGGATTCAAACTCAAACGGGGATGTGCGGTGCCTTGGGTGATATGAATTCGGAACAGGAACAGGTCTCGACTAGACGTCTTAGTGGCCCGGTCAGTATTATCCAGATCCCAAATCAAATAAAGTTAAAAGTAGGAGAACGAAAGAGAAATCAAACAAAGCAACGAAAACAAGTACCTCCGATTGCGACATAGGGGAGGCGGCGTTGGCCGTGGATGGGGACGGAGTCGGAGAGGAGGCCATAGAGGGGCTTGACGACCATTGGCAGATTGGCGGAGTTTTGAAGGAGCTGGAGGAAGGAAGGAGGCACGGCGAGAGTGTCTTTGAGGAAGAAATTGACGCCCAACCATGGGAAACACCGGAAACCTTGCAACCAGAATCCAATCCCCACCATCCATTTCACCGGATCCATGAATATCTGCCGCAGCTGTATAATGTTGTGTTTTATGTTACGGATTTACGGATGAATAAATTTGAATTCATATAACGTGCTCTGCATCACCACCATGCACGGAAAGGGTTTCGGCCTTTCGGGCTATATAATACATGGAGAAAAGCAGGAGGAGATGATTTATATATCTTCCTAATAACTAGTGCTCACTAACATGCATGTTTCATGTTTGGGTCCATATCCTCCGCATTAACTCTGATCTTGGGTTTAGCCTAAGGCATTTCACCTCAAAAGAAGAAAAAAAAAAAAAAAGGATCGAACGGTCCAGATTCATTTTGCAAGAACTCAAAATTTTAGTTACGCGATATAAACTTTGTGAAATGAGAGTAATTAACAAGTAACAGACATAAATCATACCAAGATATTATGCTCATTTATGGAACCCGGCATTTTCCATTATAAAGATGCGTGCAGTAATTAAAAAAGAAGTGGGCATAATAAAAATCAGAGCACGAGCCCACTAAAGGTTGCTTATGTTCGTTTCAATATAAAATACTTGCAATTGTTTAATATACAAGATAACTCGGACACTTCACTAAAAGAAAAAAAATAATAATAAAAACAAATAACTTGAACACGACATTTGGCGAACGCAAAGCTGAAATAATTCCGCTAAAGGATTAATTAATGCGTGAAATCCTTACTTTTATATAAGAATTAATTCTTTAAAATTCAGCGAGTCTTATTTCTCATGTATAACCAAATCAATTATCTCAGAGATATAGCCGAATTTGATGCCCTGGACTCCACTCAATCGAACTCTTCCACTGTTGACTTCTCTGCAGCTCCATGACTTGCTTCTATATTTTACTCTTACTATATTTAGTTGCTTGTAGAATGAACTTTATTACAATACTCTCCCTTATGTTACGTAGATATCAATTAGATGCTTCTCATCTAATGTGATTCATTTTGTTTGATTTTATGTGCAGCAACATTGCCAAAGACTACCTAGTAAATTTGCTTAGTTTCTAATAAAACTGGTGGTCATACCACTTTTATTCAAAAAAAAGCTTCAAACTCTCAATCTTTAATCAATAAACACTCTTTATAAGTTCAACCTCCAAACATCCGGGTTCGGCTGCGCTAGGTTCATTTACAACGCTAATTACAACAAATCAAAATCTGATAATAGACTTCTAGAAAACATTACTAAAGCTGCACTTTAGATCTGATCAGAAAGGGCACAAGAATGCTCGACTTTCCTAATATTTTCTGAGCAAGTATTCAAGCGTTTCAGAAAAAGAAATTGCTAGTTGAGCTCCCAAGTCCCTCGTATTTTTCTCAGCAAAAAAAATACATTCTTTCCAAGATACTACTACCTGATATATGAATTATGCATGTGCGAGTGGGTGCTAACGGACCATAACAATTTAGAGTGAAAAGATGTATTTGCTACACCAAAAGATAGGAGGGAGGGGGCCACAAAAGAGGCAAATAAGAGGAAAACAATAAAATTATACGCTCCATTTGTCCTTGGGGTTTTTTTACACTATTTTCTCATTTGCGATAAAAGCTCAGCTGGGGGTCTTCCAGGACCACTTCCACTAAATGCTGAGAAACTGCTGCTTTGAGTGCCACCAAAGGCACCAAATGCACCTGCTATAATTCATACCAAAAAATTATTTAGTCTTTTTCTTCATGCTAAACTTTGATGAAAAGGTTTTTTTTTTTTTATCATCAATGAAACACAAATATAATTGAAAAGCAAATACTAGAGCTCGACTTAAAGGGAATATACTATCTCATTCTTACCATGCCTTACATTTGACAATATTGACACATAACTTTCTGAAATAGTATAAATTTTAAATTTTGCAGTATGGTGTGGGTGAATAATCCAAAACTCAAACAAAGGCCACTGTAATGCGAAGAAGTTTGTAAAAATGAACATATAAACAGAAGTTGTAAAATTAAATTTGTAAAAATAAGCAGAGAACTGCCGAGGCATACCTCCACCAAAACCACTACCTTGACCAGCCCCACCAAAACCACCACCGCCACCTACAGCTGCAGCACCTGCAAATCCACCAACACTCTGTAAAGTAGGAGCTGCAAACCCGCCACCTGAACCTGCACCTGCAAATCCTCCACCAGTAGCAGCTGATGCAAACCCACCCCCTGCAAATCCTCCACCTGTAGCAGCTGATGCAAATCCACCTCCTGTAGCTGCACTTGCGAATCCACCAAAGCCTCCACTTGACGGTGCTACAGAAGAAAAACCACCACTACCAAAACCACTCGGCGAAGAACCAGTATTACCAAAACCGGCACCAAACTGACGAGACTGCCCGAAAGAGCCCAAAACAGACCCAAGGGCTTGCTGACCTGATCCAATTGGGGCAGGTTTGCCAAAGCCACTTTGGCCCACCCCAACTTGGGCAGGTTGGCCAAACCCGCTAAATCCACTGCCTGCAAACAGGTTTGTATTGGCTGGAGGAGATGGCTGCGGCACTGGTTGAGATGAAGGGAAGCTGAGAGATGGAGGCCTAAATACAGACCCGGGGCTTGGTGTAAGGCTGGGTGGAGGGGTTGGGTTGTTACTTGTACCGAACAAGCTGGTACCAAATGGGTTTGGCTTGGGTTGGTTTTGTGGGGTGGATCCGGATCCAGATCCAAATCCAAACCCACCAAGGGCTCCCAAATTAAGGTCTATGGAGTTGTTAGGTGCCTCTTCTTCCATCTCATCTTCGTCCTTTAGGGGAGAGCCATCAACAGTTGTTTCATCTGCAGTTGCTGGCATAGACACTGGCACAGGTGATGATAGCAGAGTAGGCCCACTTTCCGGAGGTGGTGCTTGTGCAATTGGTGCCTTAGTAGCAACAGGTTTTGACGAAGTTAAGGATGAAGAAAATGTAGTTGGTCCTGATGATGGCAATGGTACTGGTCCAAATTTTGGGGGAGAAATGTCCTTGGTTGGTTCTGAAACTGATTCCGGTGCCGGTTTTGGAGGTGAAGAAACTGTATCTGGTACTGAAACTGATTCTGCTACTTGCTTTTGTGGTGTGGACACTGAAGTTGGTACAGATACTGATTCTTGTACAGGTTTTGGTGGTGAAAAAGCTGAGGATGGTACTGAAGCTGACTGTTGTACAGCTTTCAGTGGTGAAAATCCCAAGCTGGGTACAGAAAATGAATCTTGCACTGGTTTTGACAGTGAAGCAGCAGCAGTTGCTGCTGATACTTGCACCTCTGTGAGGGATCCAGTACCTGCTTTTGATCCCCCAAAGGTGGCACTAGCTGAAGACATAGGCATACTTGACTGAAAAATTGAAGAAACTGGTTTAGGTGCAAATGTTGGTGCAATTTCAGAAGAACTTCTGTCCTTGGCAGACTGATCTTTTTCAGCCGCCTTTCCAAAACTGGACAGTACTGATTTAGGTGCAAAAGTAGATATCATTTCAGATTGAGTAGAAAACTTCCCACTGCTATCAGTAGATTGCGTAGGTGCAGTAAAAAGAGAAAAAGATGGCATGCTACTCTCTCTTATTATCCCGGGGAAAGAGAAGCCTGTAGGCTGGCCTTTTGCTTTTAAATTGGTGTTTGTATTTGATGATATTGAGGTTGCATTAGGAAAAGATTTTGGCATTGGATGGGCATTTTGAACACTTCTTGATTCAGAAGAAACAGAACTTTCTCTCATGGCATCTTTTGTACCGGTGGTTAAAGCCTGTGAGGAGATGGTAAACTTAGGTTGTTCCATAACAACCCCTGTTGCTTTCTTCTCTTGAGAGGTTTGAGCTTTTGGATCCAGATTTGGGAATGGACTTGAGACCTCTCTTGCCCACCTAAATGCAACACCTTGCTGAGGCTTAGCTGCCTGCTTGGGAGCCTCTTCTTCAGTACCTGCTGAAATTCAAAGGCAAGTAGGAATAAAATTTGACACCACTATTACATATCAAATTAAAAGTACTCATGTTGTTACTAGGTCTAATTCAGATCATAATCAGTTATCTTTCATATCCTTTTTCCCAAACCCATTACTTGCCATAGGCAGGCAACATCTTAAAAAACAAATTCAATAGGTATTAGCTTTACCTCCTTATTCCTACTAAACAGTAACTAATTTATTCCCCCATTATTCTAAAACATAGGGTGGTCTAATCAACTTTATTCTAGAACATTCAGTAATTACATATATCACTTGGAATTGGTATTATTTCTCAAAATAAAAAGAATTAAGAAATGAGTAAATTACGTTTTGGATTAAAATATATTCCCTATTTTGCTCATTCCTGACTAAACACCTGACAAAGAAAGGAGTTCAGATACCTTGAGTTAGAGTGGGGGCATTTAACTTGGTATTGGACGGCTCTAGGAGTAACGAAATAGGACTACCATAGCTGCTTGTTTGATGAATGATAGCTGCCTCCGTATCTTTTCTAAATATTTCTTTGTTTGACTTGAACTTCTTATCACTGCCTATACTGAACCTTTTTTGCTGTACCTGAAGCTGCTTTTCAACTCTCTTCACAGTGGTTTTCTGTGGCTCGACAGATGCCCAGCTCTGCATCAATTTTCAAAATATTATTTTGAGGCTTTCACACCAGCACCAGTACTTAATTGTATTTGAAAATAATGCCTCATATTTGCAATCAATGCTCAACATCTTGTGGTCTGTATTTTTTCCAAATAAGCCTTGTATTTACACAAGCTTGAAGTCAAGGAAGATACAACTCACCTATTAAAGCAACTCAACAAGACCTACTGGTAACAAGTTCATCCGAGTTGGAAGTCCAATAAAGAAATTATTTTCGCCTGGTTTTGGTACAATCTGGCCTTGGTAATTTTTGTTAAGTGCAGATGGGTTCATAACAGAATGTACCTATATCACACTAAAAGGATTGGTGCTTGACAATATATCAGAAAGGTTGGGTACCAGTTGCAAATTTAATCTAAGTGCTGGGCCTCATTTGTACATACAATAATATATTGCATATATTAATAATCTTTTAGACCCCCTATATCCCCACTTCAATATTAGTTTCAATCAGTCCAAGTTTATCTTCTTTCTCTCCTTCTCATTTCCGGTGTTTAATAGGAATTTTTCTAAGAACTCAAATTAACCCTTAATTGCTTGGTTACAGTTCCAAATATTGAAGTCATTCCTTAACAGGTAACATCTGCTAACAATACCCAGAATACAGGACAAGGGTAAATCCATGGGACTTAATATTTGACGAACTAAGTTAATAATAGAAATCAACAAATACAGATGGAGAAAGAAGAAATACTTTATCCAATGACTCTCTTCTCCTCCTTGCTGTCTCCAATTCAACCCCTTTTGCAAGTCCAACAAAGCTTCTCCTCCGGTAATCTTTCACCGATGTAGAAACCCTTTTAACAGAGCTTGAATCAATAACTGGTCGTGGTACATCAGGAGATGTATAGGATTCAGGCTCATAAGAAAGGCCGATGGATTCAAAGAGTTGCGTTTTCATCGATCGGGCGGGCTTAGAAGGGGAAGGAGAGGGAGGGCCTAAGTTAAGCATAGATATCTGTTTGGTGAGGCACTCTGATAGTTGCTCTGCTGCAGCCAACTGTGAGTTTAATGTGTTGTAAACACTGTGCAAGGATTGTATTTGCCTGAAAAGTAATACAATAGTTGGTTTACCTCCAGATGCATACTGGATTTCATTTTTTTTTCCTTTCCAAATGTCATTTTCTTACGGTCAGGCCGTCAGGGTGACATAGGTTCAGATCTGGCTCAGTCCAGGTCAGGCCCACACTATCAAGCAGGTCTGATAACCCAGCAGAGCCTGCCTGTGTGTGGAGTTAAATACTAACCAGAAACCATCATCCATTTAAGTGGTGATCCAATTGGTCTATATGTCCAATTTGGAAATTCCATTATTTCGGTACTGAGCTAGATATTGTTCTTTTTTATAGTTCTTAACAGAAAATATGGTGTTTGGTAGTCATAGGGGTAAAGTTTTTTTTATTAAATATTAATTAAGAACATATCTGACCGAACCATCAATGGGCAGGTAAAAAAACCCCGATATGAACATGAACAATTAATCCAACAGTTTGTGTCGGTACTGCACTGGCAAAGTCCATGAGAGGTTTTATCAAGTTCCTTCCTCTTATTGTCCTTGTTGATTTGGGACTTCATGGTTATACTGACATTCCAAATTTTCAGTTTTGGCCAGTAGCTCTAAAAAACCCAACAGAGGTGACTAGTTGAGTAATATTGTGCACGATACTGAATAGAAAGTGGTATACTTAGAGCTCCCAGGATGGTTGTAGACATTTCTTCTGTTGAAGCCTGCACGTCCCACTTCACCAAATCGGTTTATCTCAAGAGTATTGAAGTGCCTCTCTAGCTCTACAAGTTGAGTCGTCAAATTCTGGATAAAAAGGAAACAAAGTTACTAGATATAAGCAAATTACAAGGGTTACAAATACTCAACAAAAACACATCAAATGCGCACTCAAATGGTAAAAAGATTAAACCTGATTTGCCTTCAAAATATTTTGCCTTTTCTGTTCATATTCAGGAGCCAACTTCTGACAATTCCAAACATCCCAATACCTGCTGTCAGAAGATTGATTTACAATGCCTTCCATGTAAACTAGTCTGGAAGAAACTGCAAAATAATGGAAGGGGTTGATGGATTAGATTAAGGTCTGATTTCTCAATTTGCTAATGGTGCAAGGCAATTCTAGCCTTTCATTCTTTGGGAATAAGGTCAAAAACCAATGTTTAATTTCATGTGTATCCAGCAAAATCTAAAAGTTGCCATGTATAAGACCAACAAAGTACAAAAAAAGAAAGATACATAACCTAATAAGAACCATGCGAAGTGTAAAAATTAAAAAACAATGCTACAAAAAAAATGCCCTCTGTACCCTCTCCCCAATTAATTCAAACCATATCCATCCCTACCTCAATATCACGATCCGTATGTGAATACAGAAGAACAGAGTATATGGCAAGGCTTCACAAAATACTAGCAGAGGGTAAAAGTCAAATTATGATGCTTTACAGGGAAAGTGCTGTATTCTAACTTTAAAGGGTGTAAGCAATATTTGATTTGTAGGAGAGCAGATAAATTTATTTTCAGGAAAAAAGTATTTATAGAACTAATTCAATCTCACAGAATTAACAAAAGAAAGAAGAAAAAAAAAATACCTTGTGACATCTTATCCCGAAGTTCTTGTATCATTTGAAGTTGCTCCTCCGCATTATTCTACAGTTCAATTTAAAGGCCATAGTCTGTCAAAACTATAGTTGAAAGTACGATAAAATAGATGCATGACCAAAGAAAGTATGATACCTTGCATATAAGGGATGATTCAGAAAGACTCTTGAGGTGCTTATCCAACGCCAGAAGGGAAAATTGTTGAGAGGTTATTTCAACTTCTTTCCCAATAGATAATAAGAGTTTATCAAGTTCTTTTGTCATATCCTCTACCTGGCCACCAAACAGATTTCTCAGTGATAAATATTTCCCTTATACACTTTATCATAATGGTCATGTTCGGCAATGAAACTCAGAGTGTTACAGCTTAACACCTTATTTGGATGGAGAGTAGAGGAAGGGAAGGAATGGAAAAAAAAAGAAAATTTTCCGTTGAATCATGTTTGGTTGACAAAATTATGTCGGAGGTGAAGGATACAGGAGGGAAAGGATTAACCTTGTATTATTATAATCAATAGAATCGGCTTTCCTCCCAATTTGGGGTGTAATGGATGGAAAGAAATTTTGTTGCAAATATTTTTAGAAAAATAACACAAATGCCAACTCTATATCTTACCTATATAATTATTACACAAGTTTTTGTATCACAATCCTACAACAGGCACCGATTTTTCATTAACCTTCTAAATTATAATCAATCAAACAAGAAATAAAACGGAAAGGAAAGTTAAATTTATTTTCCCTCATTAATGATCTAAACACAAAGAGGATCTTCCTTTCTATTCCATTCCATTCCTTTTTATTCTTCACCTCCCCTTCCTGTACTCTCCATCCAATCAGGGTGTAAGAGTTTAAGCTGTGCTAAGGAAGAGTTGTTCAGTAAACAAAGGCTTAGAGCAATGAAATTCAGTGTGTATAAAGGTGCTAAGGAGGCACTGTGCCCTAAGCCTGGGTTTTTATTGGCTTAAGATTTTGCTCTAAGGAAGCTTAAAAAAGGTGCTCTAACTTGTCTAAAGCATTGTTGTTCGGCCAACTTAAGTAACTAAGGAGGCTAAAGCCTCGAACGTGACCAATAAGATAATAAAACCAACAGATCCCTGAATTTTATCTGAATACTTCTGCAGTTCCTCTTCTAGATAACGGTAACAGCATTTTACATACCAGAAATACATTTTAGGTTTTGCAGCAAAATTATGGGATATTGCCCTAAAAGCAATAACCTTTCATGGCTTTAGTATGATGAACATAAGTAAATCATAACTTGAATGTCATGTGAAAGCTTACACTATAAAAATCATTTGATAATTCCTGCTCAGATTCCACTTCACCCTTTGTTGTGGTTGCAGAACTATCGGAGGTAGTCTTCACCTGAGCTTGCTCAGATCTTGCCACAGAAAATCCTTCCTTAGCCGCTGCAAAAGAACCACGGCTTGCAGGGGTTACCTCAATATTTCTGATTGGTTTATTTTGAATCCCAATAGACAAAGAAGAAGGTGACTTTTCACCAAATTTACTCAGAGCAGATCCATCAGAACCAGGTTCTGTTGATCCTAATTTCAGACCAGTGCCAGTGAAAGGTTTGAATGAGGGCTGTGAACCAGCAAAAAACCCTTCATTCTGAGCTGTACCACTCACACTACTAAATGATTTCATGGACTGCTGTGGTGCGGTTGGCGATCCCTCTTTTTGTGTTGAACCACTGACAGAACCAAATGCACCACCAAAAGCTCCTTTGAAAGGAGATGTTGTCTGGCTAGGTGTTTTGCTCTCTGCGGCTGTGGTTGTTGGAGTTGCACCTGTAGAGAATGTACTGAGAGGCTGTGTTGCAAATGCATTTCGGCTTCCAAGAGCAAAAGCTCCTCCAAAATAAGGTGTTTTCTGGCTTGTTGTCATACTCCCAGTAGCTGAAGTCCCTGGAGCTGTAGCGGCAGATAAGTTGCCCAAATGCTGCATTGCAGGTGCATTATGGGTACCAAAACTGAAAGGTCCCTTGAAGGAAGAACTCATTTGGTTAGCAATGTTAGGAGCAGCATTGGTAGAGAGATTAAATGGCAGTGGTGCGGTGATATTCTGGGTACCCAAACTCGAAGTCCCTCTGAATAGAGATGCGGTTTCACTTGCTGTCTTGCTTTCTGCAACTGCGGCATTGGAAGCAGGACCAGTAGAGAACATTGGACTCGGAGCACTGAAACCACCAAAGCCTCCTTTGAAAGGAGAATCGGTTTTGTTTGGTACCTTACTTTCTGTGACTGTTGTAGTGAGGGTAGTGTCTGTAGACACAGCAACAGGAGGCTGTATCGTGGATCCCACCAAAGAAGAAGCCATCTTGGATTGATTATCTTCTCTTGTTTTTGGTTCTTCACCTGAATATTTTAACTTTCTTATCAAAGTCTAGAATAACAATGCAATACACAGTGTATACATAAAAGGACAATACAGATGCCCACCAATTAGAACCCAAATAGGACTTGCAGTACAAGTTAATAGTCTGGTCTCAGCGGGCTCAAGTGTATTGAGTATGCTGGCAAGATCAAGGTGACCCAATGTTGATGGGTCAGGCTCAAGCAAGGTCTAACCTGCTGACACTTTTGGTCCAATTTTATATTTCCTGATTAAATACACACTACTACTTAGTACAACCCTGCAATATATTTCATCTTGAAAAGAATTTGACAGTGCCAACCAACAAAATAGAGTATTTGATAGTGCCAGCCTGACAAATGAATTTAAATGGCCAGCATCTGTACTATGGCAGCTAGATCACTCCTGATCTATGTTTTTTCCCAAAAAGGAAAAAAAAAGAATAAAGCCAAATAAATTCATTTCGACCTCTATGAGGGATTTGATAAGGAGACACAGGTAACAAGCATTATGAACATTTTTGTTTCTGAAATATGCTTTGTACGACAAAACGACGCTCCAGTGAAAGTTCATGCTAGATACTAACACGAGGAATTCATATGATTTTACCTTTGTCTGAGAGTAAACTCAATGGTTCCTTAGTAGGTACTTCAGACACGGTCACCGATTTGTTTTCTTCAGTACCATTAAGATCAAAATCTGCTATGTTAGACTGCGGCAGCTCTGAGGGATCCGATGCCCTGGAAAAAAGAGATTCCTGTCAAAAAAGGGAAAAAACAGGAGGAACTCCTTGCAAAAACCATTACATGAAAATATTACCGAGCAATATGGTACATGATGAGCTTCCCTTCACATGTCAAACAAACCATGATGTATTGAGGTGCAAGTTCTTCCGTCTCTGCCCCAGCTTGTATTGTTATTTTCTCAAACAAAGAAACCTTCTCAACCCCAAATCCAACTATAGTGTTATCCTCTCCATTCTCTGAAATTAGGAAAAAAAAAATTAATTAAAAAATGCAATTGCTGTGCATGTCCAAAATTTAAACTAGTTAGTAATACTCAATTTACACACCTTGTAAATCAATTCTCGGAGTGTACTTGTCACTTTGGAATTCTAGGGAAACAACATGTTTATCATCTTCATTGGAACACCATTTCAGTAGGACAACATGCTGATCAACATTCTTCTTGCTAGAAGATAGTAGAAGCTCCCTATAAAAAAAGTCATGATTATGGAACATACCAAAAGATAGGAAATATTTAAGGAAAAATAAAATATTACAAAACATGGTATGTACATACCAGCGATCCAGATAGCTTGTAAGGAGGTTAGGCCCAAACCCAGAGGGTAAAATGCTATCCAAAATACCTTCAAATAGATAAGGAAACGAAAAAACCACTGGCTTGCAAGAGCTCTGAAAGATTTAGCCACCACGAAATGAAGAAGAAAGCTTTAATAAATTTGTTCAATAACAGTACCAAAATCAATAGACAAAATTCAGACTTGAAGCAACTAAGCATGTAAATTATAATTTCATATTGAAACAAGAAAGTCAAATTTTTACCTCAAAAAAGTTTCTGGCTCCGCTGATTATCACCTGGACAAGAAAACCTTCTTCATCTCCATTGTCATTCAACTGAGTAGCAGCGACAACAATGCCGTCATCACGTACCCATCTAATTGAATCCACTGATTAATCAAAAGGATATTAAAAAGCAAATCTGTCAGACTAATTAATTGTGATCAATAATAACTGGGCATGCGTCAAACATGATATCAAATTTCTAATATACCTTCTTTTACTCATTTGACTTTTATTAGTAACAACAGTTATATAACAACAGCAATTGTATCTTAAAGTATTAAAGAAAAACTAGAAACAGCAGTTACTGCTTACAAATTGTAATGTTAAACATTAATGAATATGAAAGAACAATTAGCCTCTAATCTTATTTTTTTTCTTTGCTATTTATTTATTTGTGCTATATAATATTTGCTTTAAAACCCACTCATTTTTTTAACAAAACAATTCCAGTCAAAATAAATTGATTTGATTCAAGATTTTACCCTTGGTGTTGTCCGAATCAGACCATGATTCAAATGAAAGAGGCATGCGAACTTGTTCCTCTATGTTCAGTGAAAAGATACTCAGGTTGTTATTCCTCACAACAGCTAATGATTTGCTATCAGGTGAACAATCAACTGCAAAAAATCAATAAAGATAAATATAAATAACTAGAGACACCAAAGAGCAAGAAAACAACCTACATCAGTTCCCTTTATCAATTTTTCTTGTGTTCAAATCCGTGCAGTTTGTATAGACTCAATACAAAAAAGATTATATAACAATAACAATAACAAATTATAGACAAGTAAACCAAAGAAGTATCAAAAGAAAAACGATAAAGAATACAGACCGGCATCAACATTGTCCAATATATCCTTCATCTCTCCATTAAAATTGCCATGATATAGTGAGCCAGTGTCAGAGAGAGTTATGTAAGATTTGGCATTTTCCAGCCACTTGAAGTCTTTAACAATGCCAGATGTGCTAAGAGCACAAGAGAAAGACGGCTTTTGCTCCTACACCATAATTACATGAAGAATATAACATAAATAACATAATAAATAATAAATTAAAAATTTCTGTAAGATAAAATAGGTTGTTGCTAAAGCCTAACAAATCCTGATTGGCGTGATTAGATGGTTAAAGGAAGAATGTAAAATTAAACACTTAATAAAATAAGAAATAAAGAGGCCTTTCTGGTGGAAGTTAATTCTTGTAACAATCTAAAAAATTCTAGTTGGGAAGTTAATAAAATAAAGGGATTTTCACAAAATGGGAATGGCTAAGTCTCTATTGCAGCACCAAATTATTCATGCCTTGTGCATTATATTAGATACAAAATGGATGTTTTTGCACAAGCTTGATTTGAAGTCCATCTTATCCCCGGTTGAATTTGGAATCAGTATACACTAGGTCTGGCTCCTATCTTTTACAAAGTTCTACCAAGGCACCCAAGAAACAATACTTTAAGCTGAGTAACAGACGGAACAGCAAAAGATAAAGATAAAGGAAAATGGTTGCAGCCACTATTTCCTACTTCCATATATAGCAGTGATTTTTATTGGCTCAATATGAAGTTCAAATGGGCAGGGCAATGTTGTCACTATTAAGTGCAAAGTATCCTCTCCTTTTTTTCTTCAACTACCCATTTACATTAGTTGTGAAACTTCTGCATGTACGCATATCATGGGTCAATTCTGTAAACACTGAAACATCCAGGATCTCTTGCAAAATTAACATAAAAAACTCAAACCTTTTTGAAAAGTGAAGAAATAGAGAAGAAGTGAATATCTGCACCACTGGCCACACCAAGCATAGAAGAATTGCTAGATATTTCCAGAAGGGACACCCTTCCAATTGGGACATCTACTAAACTCAACTCCTTCAAACAAGGTCCCTTTCCTTTCTCCTTAAACTCTTTGGCCGCATCAATTGCATCTTTTGTTTTAACAACCAAAAACCCTAATAAACAAAACCAAATCTTAGCTGAGCTCAGGTACAATATTCCAGGTGTTGCCTACAATTAACCCTATTCAAACTCTAATTATACTTTTAAGTGCATCAACAATGTTAGTATACTATATTCCAATACGAAACCAAAAAAGGAACCATTCAGTAATTGCATTGAAATGTGGCCCAAATGTGCTTATTTCTATACAAACATGGGAGAAGAGCTGTAAGTGCACTGACCTTGGGAGTGTGCGAGAAAGAGAGCTCCAAACCGATCAGAGATGGCGAGAGGCTTGCGAGGAGGCGATTGGAGATCAAATGGGGATAGAGTGGAGAAAAGAGGCACTGATTCACCTAGCCGACGGAAGATGAAGTCAGCGGAGCCTTCTTGGTCACCTTCTCTCTCTTCCTCTAGAAGTACCAGCCGCAGTGGCTCATCCGCCATTGGAGACTTCTCCGAGGAGAGATGGAGATGAGAAAATGGTTTAGATTGGGGTTTAGGTTAGGTTTAGGCGGGAACACTGGAGAAATCACGCCATGGGAGCTGCGTTGGATACACGCACGGAACTGGAGACGAGCGGGGTCAGTTGTAGTCGAGGAGGCCTGTTATATTTAGGGATGGCAAAAAAGCCCATTACCCGATCGGCCTGCTCATACCCGGTCGGCCCATTACCCGTTCGGCTTATTATCCGGCCGGCCTGACACTGTAGCAGGTCAGGTAGGGCCGGACCTAAAATCAGGTCAGGTGTGGGATTTAGCTAAAGCCCACAAGCTACCTGTTGGGCCTAAGTTATAATTTGGCCTGTCTCAGATTTCTGAAAAAACTTACTAGATTTAGGTTAGCCAGCGTCCAGGTCTAGTCGCTCTTTTTTATTCTCTCCTTCTCCCTTTCTTGTTCGGGCCTCCACACAACTATACGAGATCTCTCATCTCTGAGTCTCTCTCTACTCTCTAGCCTCCACACGACTCAGAGATCCGCCTGAGGCCTAACTGCCACACGAGAGAGGAGAGACAGACGACACGCCGGATCTTCCTCCACACCTCCACGCTAGCAGCCGCCACACTAGTAGCCGGATCTCTGAGTCTCTCTCTACTCTCTACTCTCCACCCCCACCACACTAGCAGCCGCCTTCGCCTTCTTGACAGTTGTGAGTTTTGCTGAATTTTGTGCTTTTAATTTTCTAAATTTTGCTGGTTGCTTAAAAACCCATCAAATCAGTGTATTTAAGACTTGATTTAGGGAGTAGAACTAGCATTGCGCAGCATTGACCTGATTAAGGGATTGTCATACCTTCCATGTTTGCAGGTAGAGAATAAGCTTGTTTGAAGAATTCTTTAAAGCTTAAGAATGGGAATCGAGCTTATTATGTTTGCTGTTTTTATTATTTGTTAAGTATACTTTGATTGTCTTCTATATTTTAACCCAATTGTTTGTATTATTATTTTGCTGTTAAGTATACTATGTTTGATGTTAAGTATACTATGTGTTGTTAAGTATATTATGTTTGCAAATTATGTTTGTATTTGCTTAAGAGTTAAGATGTGATTATTGTTTGTGTTTGCTGTTAAAATACTGTTAAAATACTTGAAAATTACTGTTAATGCTGTTAAAATGAGACTAGGCATAGTTGGGCCAGGCCGGATAAGGCAGCCCATGGGCTGTGGCAGGCAGGCACAGGCAGGCACAGGTTTGCATAAATTGTTAACAGGTAGGCTAGGTATTAATTTTTAGGCCCGTTATAATGGGCCAGGCAGGTCAGGTATAAATTTTAATCAGGCAGCCCGGTATGGGATTGGTAAAATACCTGTGGGCTCGACCCATTGCCATCCTTAGTTATATTTGGGCCTGGAGGCTGGAGCTCTGGAGGGTCTACTGTTGTCTAAAAATCCAACCCGGCTCGAAATAAAAGCTACTCTACCCGTAGTATTTTGAACCCGCAACCCGTATATCCCTCAAATGAGTTAATCCTGATCAGCTACATAAACATAAATTAAGGAGTCCAGCTAGTATAGCATTGGTGTTATATAACACTAACTTCAAAATCAATTAAATAGACTTCAAACAACTAATCCAAACCGTTCAAACCAATTTACTTTATGAGTAATGCGTTTACATACAATTTTTTTATATATTTTTTAGTTATTTTAGTATCAAATCAAGCAGTAAAAATGTTGAAAAATGAATGTATTAAAATTAACTTAAAAACTCACACTTTTGACCGCTTGACTTGATACTAAATAAATTCAAAAAATTATAAATTTTGATGTAAACACATAACTAATGAAATAGATTAGTTTGAACGGTTTGGATTCACCGTTTGAAGTCAATTCGATAGGTTTTGAAGTTAGTATTATATAGGTTGGAATGACACTGGTGTTATATTTGCCATACTCTAAATTAAGATGGTCAAAGTTACACCCCAATAATTGCTCTTAATTGATGTTTATAAAACTGATCAGGTTTATACTATTGCTCAAAGTCATAATTAAGAATGTGTAAAGCCAGGCCACAAGGCTATGGTAATATTGCATATTACAAAATTGTCTTGTGTTATTGATTAATATTTCTATTTGTAAATTTCAAATAATTAATTTGAACTATTAAACACGTTTTCCATATAAAATTATCAATGCATACTAAATTTATTCAAACAATTGATTTGAACCATTAAACACGTTTTTCATATGAAATTATACTTGCATACTAAATTTTACATTTTTTTTAAAATATTTTACTATCTTTTTAGACATATAGAAAATTAATTAACTCGAATATTCTAAACCATCCGAAAATTGTGATTTTCTTTCTATCTAAAAAAAATAAACAAATTTAAATAAAAATGTAAATTTAATTTTCAAATACATTTTCATATGAAGATTGTGTTTAATAGTTCGGATTGTTTTTTCAAACAAATTTATATCCATGCCACAGATGGATACGTATATTACCATGAATTCACATCCTCTCCAATACCTAATAAGAAAATCTTTACAATTACTAGATCTTGATTGTTCTTTTTAACTTGGCACGAATCTCAAAGCTTAGAAATATTGCTCATATGGGGGCCGAATTCCAAACTGGTTGAAACTTAATTTTAATCCGTAAAGTGAGAGTAATTCTTTACAATACCTGAGAGGATATAGATTCTATTACCATAACCTCACCCTATGTCTAAAGACTTAAATGTACATATAAATGTTGTATTAAGGAACAGAATTCGAAGAAGCAAACCGGGTAACTGAAGCGCTCAAAAAGAAGGGTTTTGTAATGGGTGAAGATTCATGATAAAACAACGGTAGGAAATGCTGAGGATAAGGCAAGTGCTATTAATTTGATGGGTGTAACTCAAAATTGATTTTCAACTGGTGATTTGAATTGAAGTTTCCAATGGCAAGCAGTAGTGGTGTAAATGGTCGAATATGGATCAGATAGTAGTTAAATTGTATCTTTATCCGTTATAATTTTTTGGATACGGATACAAAGCGGATAGTCTCGGATACGAATATGGATAGGATATGAATATAATTCAGATAATTAAAAATAAATTACTGATATACACTCTAGTAAAAAATAACATCTAAATATAATTTTTTCATTCATAAATTAGATTTAATATTTTTCATTATAAGTTTGTTGGTTACAAAATATATATCATATTATCACAACATTAGTCATTAATTATGTTATAGTGTTATATTATTAATCAAAATATATATGTATATGCAGTTTAGTAAATTATTAGTATGAATATGCAATTCATTAAATTGAATATATAGTTTAATAAATTATTAGCATGAATATGCAATTTAATAAATAAATTTAAGAACATAGAGTACATATGTTGTGGTTTAAGAGTGTAAACGGTCGGATACGGATAGTTAAAAATCTTATCATATCCTTATTCGTTATTATTTTTTAGATACAGATTGGATAATTTAAGTAATTTTTCGTATTTGGATCTGGACGAAATTGGATAATATCCAATCCGTTTACATCCCTATAGACAGGGGTGTTCAAATAGTTCAGTTTATTTGGTTTTCAATCGAACTCAAAAATTTCGATTGAAATAGTTCGGTTTTTCAGTTTAAATAGTCGGTTCGTTTTTTGGGTTTAAATTGTCGATTTGATTTAGATTTTTCAAAATCGACTAAACCAAATCAGCCGAATTATAATTGTTCAAGTATGGTTTATATTTTGTTTGATTTAACATCGTTTTCTTTCTTTCATTTTGGTTTGTATATTTTAGAACATCCACATATTGTGTATGAAATTGAATAGTGTATGTAATATGATGAGGGATCAAGTTATAACAAGTTACTACTACTATTTTCTATATTTTTAAAGTCCAAATCGTCGATCCAAACCATTAGATGTGATCTCCACAATAAAATGTGCTTGGAGACCAAATTTTATATTTTTTTTAAAATTTTTTTACTACTTATTAAAATGGGTACAAAAACTAGTCAAATTCAGACCATTGAATTTTGTACCCATCTTAATAAATAGTAAAATAAATTCCAAAAAATATAAAATTTGGTCTCCAAGCACATTTTATTGTGGAGATCACATCTAATGGTTTGGATCGACGATTTGGACTTTGAAAATGTAAAAAATAGTTGTGATAACTTGTTGTAACTCAAAAATTATTGTAACTTGATCCCTCCTCATGTAATATTATTTTGATATTTATTTCTATGAAATTAGAAATGTATTAAATTTTGATCTTTTGAAATTTAACTTCTCCTATTCGATTCAACTTAATAAAACAAAATTTAATTTCGGATTAAACGGTTCGGTTCTTATTCGATTGGTTCGATTTGATTTTCAAAGACTTGAAAAAAGTTTAGTTTGCCTATTTTATTTCGGTTTCAATCGAATCAACCATTTGAACACCACTAACGGCAAGTGCCAAGTAGTCCAGCATTTGATATCTTTATTTAACTTTGCTTGATAAAGAAGAGGATAAGGCGTGGTGATATCATTGATCGGATGTGCTAGACATTTGTTATCATCAATTTGATGCCTTTACAAAAAAGAAGAAGTGTAGAATAATTTCTTTAAATTGAAGCAAATTAAATTACAATGATAAATGAGATGCATCATTCAAGTGATACAAATATTAGTTAGCGGCAGAAAGACATAATATTATTAAACGATCTCACTGAATACATTATAGAGTATTGTTCCTGATTAAGCAACTCATCATTGACTTAATTAGTTAATTTGGTGTCTAGAGAAAATAATTTTCTATAATCAAAGACTTGGATGCTGATTTCAACATTCACATGGTGCATGCACACCACAAATAGCTCTGGAATTGGGGTGCCTTGTACTTAACTGTAAAACTGAATCGAAATAAATCGGAATTGGGGTGCCTTATTGTACTTCACAAATATATTTCGGTTTCAACCGAATAAATTGAAATAAAACTTCGATTTGATTCGGTTCGGTTGCAATACTAAATCGGTTCGGTTCGGTTAAAACTGAATCGAACTAAGGTAAATTAATTTTGTCTCAAAAATAAAACCGAACCAAATCGAAGTTTTATTTCGATTTATTCGGTTCAAACTGAAATATATTAAATTTTTTATTCAAAATAATTGATTTATAATAAACTGAAATATATTAAAAAATAAGCCAGGGTATTAAGAAATAAGCTGAGTAGTCCGAACCAAATTTATAATATATAAAAGTTTGATCGATTCGGTTATTTCTATTTTGAAAATTTTCAAATAAAACTGAACCGAAGTTTAATTCGATTTAAAAAATAAACCAAAACAAATCATTAAACCAAAAAAACCAAACCATTTCCTCCAAACTAATTGGGTTGACCCAATGAACACCCTATTCATAGTCCCTAGCATCATGAGAGAGACGCATTATTTTAATGTAACATTTTTCTTATTCACAGTCCATACTCCATAGCATCTTAATTATTTTTGCACCGTTCGTTTTTTTTTTTCATTGGTTTTTGCACCGCCCAAAACATGTTTTTGTCGACAGTGAAATTTTCCCACGATACCAGGTCACCGTTAGACATTAAAATAATGCGTTTATGTTAATTGACTAGTCGAAATGAAATTTCCTCGACAAGTCAACTCATTTTTCAGGGAAATTCAATCATCTCACTTTCCTGGGCAGATCACCTGCATATTGCAGAAAATTAAAATATGCTTCACTTTCCTAAAGGCAGATCACCTACAGGTTTCAATTTCCTGGGCAGATCACCTACGGGTTTTTCTCAAAAAAAAAAAATAATAATAAAACAGGGGAAATTTTATGTATATCAATAAAAATATTACATATTTTCTTTTTTAAAATCTATAATATCATATTTTTTTTAATTTCAAAAGCTTATAAATTTATCCAATTTATTATATTTTCAATTAAACTCATTAAAACGAGGAGGGTTAAAATGCACCCTCCTTTTTGTGTTCCTAACGTGTATTCTTCTTTCATATCTTTATTTTCAAAATTTAAATAGTCGATTCGAACCTTCCAACATGTTCTTCATATTAAAATGTGCTTGGAGACTAAATTTTACATTTTTTGGAAATTTTTTACTATTTTTTCAGAATTTTTGATTAAACTAAACAATAATAAAAAATTCAGCAAAGTGATGATTTTCAAAAATTCTGAAAAATAGTAAATTTTTTTCAAAAAATGTAAAATTTGGTCTCCAAGCACATTTTAATATGAAGAACACGTTGGAAGGTTTGAATCGACTATTTGAACTTTAAAAATGAAGATATGAGAGGAGGATGCATGTTAGAAGCACAAAAGGGAGGGTACATTTTAACCCCCCTCCATTAAAATTTATAAAGTATTTATTTTACTCTTTATTAAAAAAAATAAAAATGCGTAACGTATTTAAGAGAAATGTTTAGTTTCTTAATTAATTGGTTGTGAAGACAAATTATTTATTTTTTTACTTATGAGCTGTGACATATAAACAGTGTTTTAATATCTGGTTTATATGCGGTATGCAGAAAGCCACTGTATACCGCATATGTAGTATGCGTCCGCATATGCGGATTTTTATACGGACTTATATATGTAGATTTTAAATGAGAATTCATATATATATATTTGAGGAGGGTTCAAATGTACCCTATCTTTTAAATTTTTTTTCTCTGTTTTCGAAGTCCAAATAGTCAATCTGAACATTAAATGCGATCTATATATTAAGATGTGCTTGGAGACCAAATTTTATATTTTTTGGAATTTTTTTACTATTTATTAAACCACTTTGAAAATCGCAGATCCAATGGTCCAGAAAATGTAAAATCGGCGATTTTCAAAGTGGTTTAATAAATAGTAAAAAGTTTTCAAAAAATGTAAAATTTGGTCTCCAAGCACATCTTAATATATAGATCGCATCTAATGTTCGGATTTGACTATTCGGACTTTGAAAACGGAGAAAAAAGATTTGAAAGATATGGTGCATTTGAACCCTCCTTTGTATATATATATATATATAGAGAGAGAGAGAGAGAGAGATATAGGCTATATACAATCGATTGTTCCTAACCTCTCGTATAACCAAGTCGTTTTTCAATTTTTAAAGTCCAAATGATCGATCAAAACCGTTAGATGTGATCTCCATATTAAAATGTGCTAGGAGACCAAATTTTACATTTTTTGGAATTTTTTTACTATTTATTAAGCCACTTTGAAAATCGCTGATCCAACGGTAGCTTCTTATTAGACTATTTGGTTAAGCCACTGTTGGATCAATGATTTTTAAAGTGACTTAATAAATAATAAAATAAAATTAAAAAAAAATGTAAAATTTGGTCTCCTAGCACATTTTAATATGGAGATCACATCTAACGGTTTGGATCGATCATTTGGACTTTAAAAATAGAAAAACGACTTGGTTGTACGAGAAGCTAGGAACAATCGATTGTATATTAGCCTATCTCTCTCTATATATATATAAGTATGCAATAATATGTGGTATAAACCAAATATTCGGACCGAATATAAATTTTCTATTCGGATTGCAACTGAATAGAATTGTTCGACCTGATATTCAATCGAATAGACCGAATATTACTGCTCTGGTTATAAGTTGAGATAAATTACATACTTTCAAAAATTGACTACGATTAAATATATTTTTTTAAATTTATATATTTTATTTTCATTGAATGATAAAATGAATACTTTATAAATTAAAAATAAAATTTAATAAAAATAGGAAATGCAAATTTGTGAGTTTTTAAATCAGAAGAAATCAGGTAACGTGGCTAAACCACAACCCCTTCTAATATATTCAACGGTCGAAGCACACACAAATACACATTTGCGCCTTTTCAGCCACAAACCTCTCATCACTCCGAATCTCTCTCGTCCCTTCCCTCCATAAAATAAACAATTATAAAACCACAAAATGCTTACACCTCTGACATTTCCAAAAAATTCATTCAATACTCTAATCTCAGCAATCAGCCTAGTTGTCTTCACCTTCTTAGATTTGTTAGATTTTCTTCTGTGTTATGTGTACAGATTTTTGGATGAATTTCTCGAGGAGAACCCGATTCGGTGCTATTGCTGTGAGAAAAGTGGTAAAGAGGGAAGCTCAGATCGGGAAGTATCAGACACTTTGCATGAGCGAAAGAATATTTTCAGGGAAAAGTTTTTTCTTAATTTGAGAAGAGATTATAAGGTCAAAGGAGGAGGTCAATTGAGGCATGCAAGGTGGTCTGATTGCTGTTGCAAATCATGCATTTCTTGGCAGGGAAAAGAAGAGAGAAAGCTTCATTTGGTTACGAATTTACCAAATCAAGGTTTAGAATTTGCACGCCTTTCTTAATCAAATTTTTTATTAGATTTATGTACTTTTGAAGAAGGGTTGATATGAAGTTAAGAATGGATAGAGAGGTTGCCAACCACAGGCCAAAACTAAATTATCTCAGAACAGACATATAACAAAAAGGTATACCATATTAAAAAATGTACCAAGTTAAGGTTATTTCTTTCTTTTTTTTGTCTTTTTTTCTTTGCGTTGTCGATACAAAAGGCAAAGCACCAGTTACAAATTTTTTTTTTCATTTTAGGCCTTGTGGGGCCAAAGCGTTTTGCTTATATGAAAAAAAAAGCTAATTTCTCGGTTTCTGGTTTTTGTTTGATAATTAAACAGTTTTGATAAATGTTTTATTTGTGCAAGCTGATTATTCATCCAATCAAAATCTCTTCGCCATGAGTCAGTTTATCAGCTTAATTTAATTAAAAGTTCCTAATTGTAAGTCCTCGTATAAAAAGCTCACGACTTATTTAGGAACCATGAAGTGAATGTTAATTTTTTTTATTCTTTGAAATAGAAGCGAATAATTATGCTATGTCCAATTTGACAAAAATGAAAGATTTCTTACGGAGTTGCGTAATTTGTATGTAGGTAGAAATGGTTACGAGAATGAAACCTCAGAGAATGTGATATTTATCCATGGATTTCTCTCTTCTTCATCCTTCTGGGCACAAACAGTTTTTCCTCAAACAACACGACCAAATTTGAAGTTGTTTGCTGTTGATCTGTTGGGATTTGGCTGCAGCCCAAAACCGGCTGATTGTCTTTACCAGTTGAAAGATCATACAAGTATGATAAAGATGTCGGTTATTGAGCCATACCAGCTCGAATCATTCCATTTAGTTGCACACTCTATGGGATGCATGATTGCATTGGACTTAGCTGCGAGATACCCAAATCAAGTCAAATCTATCACTCTTCTTGCCCCTGTAATTACTATTTTCATTTCATTAGTTTACATGTTTGGTTGTTATACCATAATTCCTGGTACGTACCAAGATGACCTGTCTAGCTCAGCAATCTTCAATCATAAGATTAACAATGTTTTCAAATCTTTAAACCATTGATAAACCGTAAATTAACTACAAATATTAGATCAACTGTGCATTTTCTTGGGAAATTAAGTATGATATCCTATATAGCTTGTACATAATATGTCATAAAAGGATTGTATGTGCATAATGTACTAAATATGTTTCAATGATTCGTGTCTTCAAATCTTGTTCCCCACTTTGGTTTCAAAATTGTAATTTAAAGTAACAATTGTTTTTTTCTCTACAAATATAGCCATATTTCCCTTCAAGTGGGGAGAAAGCGAGCCATAATGCCTTAAAGAAGCTAGCAGAAAAAAAGATTTGGCCACCTATGGCATTTGGATCGGCAGTCATGTCATGGTATGAGCATGTTGGGAGGACTGTATGCTTGGTTTTCTGCCGAAATCACTTGATATGGGAGAGAACTATAAAGCTACTTACAGGGAAGAGGTAATTATATAATTTTTTCATAAACTATTTTCATCACGGAAACATGTCCTTTATTCATAGTAGTATCTAAAATATTTTAGCTAGCTGACCAAAAAGTACATTTTAGCACCTTTTCTGCATGTGAGATTGTGTTTCTAAAACAATTGGTAAAAAAAAAAAAAATTCAACTTGGATTCAGTTTATTAGGGCTGTGAAATTATAAGATATGTGTGCAATTATGCTAAGAATTGTCTTAGTTGCTTACTGGTACGGGTACCAAACTTTAGCTTTCATCTGGTTCTTGTATTTTTTCTTCTTTTGTCATATCTTGAAATAAGATATTCTCCTAGTATTCGGTGAGTCGATCTTTGCTAGTCCAATTATCTATAAGATAGAAATCCTTAATTTCATTAATTCCACATTTACCTTTCATATTTGACAATTACATGCATTTCTTGTAGGGAACTATATTTTTTAGTCACTGACATGACAAAGCATACTCATCATTCGGCTTGGCACACTATGCATAATGTGATTTGTGGCGGGGCCAAAACTCAAGACAACAACTTGCAAATTATTAAAAGGGCGGGGATCTCAGTGAAAATAATCCATGGTGAGAAGGATCAGGTGGTTCCGATTGAGTGCAGCTATGACCTGAGATCAAGGATTCCACATGCCGAGCTCCGAATTATAAATGGCCAAGATCACAATTCAACAATTGTTGGTAGAGAGAAGGAATTTACAAAAGAACTAGAGGAGTTTTGGTTTTCAGCTCCAAAGACTAAACTCATGTGACAGATAAATCAGTGACCTCATTTTAGAGGCAATATGCAAGACAGGGTAAAAAAAAATTGGCATTACATTCATTAGTGTATTCTCGATCAGTTCCTTTTGATACGTTTGAATGAAACAAGGAATAAAGGAATAGAGCAATAATAGAGCTAATCTCGTCTTTGCTAGAAAAAAGAAACCCTAGTCGCCTCTACCATCTCTTTTCTTCCATCTCGTGCCGCAAGTCTCTTTAGTTCTGTTCATCTCCTTCCTCTTATCTCTTCCCCAGCCTCTTCAGCCACATCCTTGTCTTTCACTCCCCCTTGCGGGGAGCGGGAGATTCGCACTAATAACCCTCTTCTCTTCCTCCTCTTTTTCTCTGCCTTCTGCATTACCTCGTTTGCCTTCTTCTATTCTCGTCCATCTCGTTTTCTCTTCAAAAAATTCTGGCTGCCAGTAAGCGCTACTCGTTCTTACCTCCTATCCCAGTACCTTTTTTGTTTATCAGCACTTTCTATTTCTTCACCATCGTTGGGAGAACTAAGGACAGTTAGCGGTAATAACCATAGTTGTTCGCTCTTCTCTTTTTTTGTACTCCCACCATTGTGCACCATGCTTTCTCCGCCTGTAACCCAAATAGAAAAAAAAAAAAAAAGATGTCTCATTTCCTTTGGTCGCTAGCTAGTAAATACTAAAAGTTATCGGTGTCTACCACTAAATGATATAATTTATTTCTTTTGTTGTTTTAGTTGTTTGTGTTGTTAGATGCGAATATTTTTTTGAATGTTGATATAGTTTGGATGTAGAACGATAGATGTATTTTATATTTTAATTAATAAAAATTATACTTAATAGTCACTGTCAAGGTTTCAAAAAAAGAGAGTTAATCTCAAGTTTGAAAATAGTAACTAATCTAACTAAAACAAAGAATAATGGGTTAGTAGAATAGTGAGTTAACCCATATAAGACAAATAAAGAATACTGAGTTAGTACTATTCTTGCTCCATCCAAACATTGAATAACTCAAAAGAATATTGTTATTCTTGGGTTAGTGTTATTCTTGCTCCATCCAAACGCAACAAATAGCAACAGAGAAACCGGAAAACTACGAAAGTATCTCTAATTCATATCATTCATGAAAAACTCACTCGGTAGAATGCCATAAAGCAACTGGAATTAAAATCTACTGCTGGCCAATTTCAGTTTTCCTCTTCTGCCAGAGCCTATTTAGATCGACATCACCTTGTTTAACAATCCAATATGTGAAGTCTTATTAGCTTTTTCTAGATTACTAGTATAATGGGTTCCCAGTGAGTTTGACAAGCATAACATCAGTGTCATTTCAGTCTATATAACACCAACTCTAAAATCTATCGAATTGACTTCAAACGGTGAATTCAAATCATTCAAACCAATCTACTTCATTAGTTGTGCGTTTATATGTACAATTTATAACTTTTTTAATTTAATTATTTGGTATCAGGTCAAGCAGTCAAAAGTATGAGTTTTAAGTTAATTTTAATACATTCCTTTTTAAATATTTTTATCGCTTGGTTTGATACTAAAATAATTCAAAAATATAAAAAATTTGCATGTAAATGCATTACTCATAAAGTAAATTAGTTTGAATAGTTTTAATTAGTTGTTTGAAGTCTATTTAATCAATTTTGAAGTTAGTGTCATGTGACACTGATCAATGTCATACTAGCCGGACTTGTTTCTACTTCCTACTATTGCTATTTCAAAATTTACTCTCACTATACAATGCAATTTTGTAAATACGGTGTACTTGCTTCAATCCTCATCAGAGTCCCAACTAAATAGACAGGTGTGCAGAGAGAATTACCCTTAGAAAAGGCAGAATAAAATATTATCCTTCAATATAGAAAAGAAGCACACTTATGACAGCTTCCCATTTTCTAGGAAAGATTTCTAAATGCAAAAAATGTGATGCAAGCTCCCCTTCAAACATGAGAGGGTGAAAAAAAAAAATGAAGCATCGATTTTTTCTGCTTCAAATGGAGAAGCATTGTATCATTGAAAGATATTGCACACTTCCATACTTGCAGGACATACAATGACTAATGATATAATCAACCCAGACCAATTACTACAGTATGTTAAATTTTCTTAATATAAGGGAGGAGACACTTTGAATCAGGGTAGAATTGTCATTCACTCATTCTATTTTCTTTTTTTCTTAATACAATTTGTACAGTATGTTAAATTTTCAGGTGGAAATCAGAGGCAGGGTTGAAATTCTATATACCATGACCGCTATGCCATGTACAATCGATTCCTTTACATGCATGCACTATTTCAATTAGAAGTTGGATACATGCAGAGTATGCATGAAAAAATAAAAACAAAATTAAATGTAAGATAAGACCGAGGAACATGAAATTATTTTTGAATTCAAGTACAATTTCATATGATCTTTGCAAATTACCCATAGCCTCTTTTATTTTAAATTAAATTATATTTGCAAAAGCTTCACGCAAACATGTACACTACGGCGCACATTCAACAAGGAAATTTGTTTACTTGCGCAGTTTAAATATTTTTTATTTTATTATTTTTTTTTGAAAAATCTGGTAGAATTGTCATTTACAATTGATTCTTTTATATACATGCACTATTTCAATTAAAAGTAATATACATGCGGAGCATGCACGAAGAAATAAAAACAAAAGGTAAGACCAAGGAGCGTGAAATTATTTTGGATTCCAAATCAATCTGTTCTAGTGAACTAATTATGAACATAAATCAAGTTCGGATAATATTCAAAAGAAAAAAAAATAAAGATATAGAGGAAAGAAAATCAAAATAATTGAGTAATGACAAAAATAGAAACAAAAAAAAAATACAAATTCAAACACTACCTAATTCAACCTACAGTTTCTCCTGCTACCAAATTAACCTCTTTTTAGTTTTTTCTGTTACAAACTAGTTTCCTTTTAGATTAAGTCCACGGGTACACGAAATATATTCAAATTAGGAAAGTTCTCTCTTTCAAATTTATAATGCAAATTCCTGTGAATAACTAATACTAGCAAGCTCGGACACTTGTATAAATTTTCAATAGAACTGTTATGTTAAGAATGAGATAAATAAAACTGTTAGAACTGTTGGAAGAAAGGGAAACTTTGGTAGCCAAGACTTTTAAATTATTGTGACAAATCTAAAGACTATATCAGTTAACCAAATTGGTTATTGACAATATTAATTCTCTAATATCTTAGAAGATTATATCAGAAATCAACTGAAATTAGAAATTATCTAACTTTTTATTATTAAAATGACAAGATAAAAGAGATTGGAACTTCTTAAATAGTATTAAAGAGAATATAATTTCTCACCAAGTTCATGATTTTTACTTAGAAGTTCACACAATAAATGTGCGGGCATGCGGCCCTTGTTTTTTCTTGATTTTTCACATAATATCATTAGTTTGCAACTAGCTGTGATCAATAGATGCAATGATGCATTATTCCTGCAGTGCTATGCAAGAGACGACGGTGAACTGACTCAACTGCTCTAAGTTTGCATTATTATTGAAAAAAAATGGAATGTGGGTATTCTAAAAATTGTGTCATTATGATATTCAACAATTTTTAATAGCATATTCGTTGTCATATACAATATATAAATGAGTTAGGCTAATATGACACTAGTGTTATATAAAACTAAATAACACCATATCTTAAACCCTTAAATCTGCTTTAAGATTCGTAATATTCGCTTTTACTGTTCAAGCACTTTATTTTGTACGGATCTTAAAGCAGATCTAAGGATTTAAGATGTGGTGTTATTTAGTTTTATATAACACTAGTGTCATATTAGCCCAACTCTATATAAATTTGAATTGTTTGCTATTGTAAAAGTAAAGTAATCGATATGTTGTTTTCAAATGTCTCTCTGTAAAAACGTTCAAGCACTTTATTTTGTACGGATCTTAAAGCAAATTCAAGGGTTTAAAATGTGGTGTTATTTAGTTTTATATAACACTAGTGTCATATTAGCCCAACTCTATATAAATTTGAATTGTTTGCTATTGTAAAACTAAAGTAATCGATATGTTGTTTTCAAATGTCTCTCTGCAAATTTTTTTACAGCATGTTAAAACAAAGCTGAATCAAATAAGAATTCATGAAGCAACACACTTCATTGTACAAGATATGTCGCAGAAAAGTGAAAAAAGAAAGTAAGAAAGTGAACATCATACATTTTACAATGACTTTCTGTGTCTACTATTCATAAGTTGGATATTAGATAAGAGGACGGTTCAAATGCTTTCATTTTTTATGTCTTTATTATGTCTATATTTTTTTAAAACTTTAATAATTTAAAATTAAAAATTTAAAAGTTAAAATAAAACCGTTAGATGTGATCTATGTTATTTTCTCTATGTGCTCATAAAAAATTATCACATTTCAATTTTATTTTTATGTGAATCAATAAGTTCAAAAATCAATGTCTAGAAATTATCCAAATTAGTATGATTCTTGTAAGCTCTTGATGACAACCAAAATAAAATTGAAATATCAAAAAATTTTACACGTGTATAGATAAAATGATATAGATCATATCTAATGGTTTTATTTTGACTTTTAAGTTTTAAATTTTGAATTATTAAAGTTTTAAAAAATGAAGGCATGATGGAGGCACAAAAAATAAAGGCATTTGAACCCTCCTCATCAGATAATATAGGTTGAACTTAATTAAAAATCATGAAGTAACATAAATTATCTCATGGGTAGAGTCACTGAAAAGCTGGAAACAAATTGAACCGAAATTTTTATTAATATCCAAAAAAAAAATAATAAATTTTAGATTCTATCTACTTTTGTACCGGATTTCAAAAATTGTCCAAACCGATCAAAATCTCACCGGTTTCTCAACTTCTTTCCGGTTATTTTCTCACCGGTTCAAGAATTGGGACCGGTGAGATTTTGACCGGTTTCAAAAAAAGAAACCAGTGATATTCTCATCGTTTTGTGTTTTTTTTACAAAATGGAATTTTTTAATTAATTTATTTATTTGTATTGAAATATTATAAATATTGAATGTATTTCTTTAAAAATAGATGAAATACAATATAATTTGATTTATCAGAAAGACCGCGACAAATAACCCAGATTAACATTTTTTATGTCAGATTTTTCGCGCTGTAAGAAAATTAATATATTTCTTTATGTGTTATTGGGAAAAAAAATGTTTGGATTCTGAGTTATTGATCCCAGTTCAAAAGTCACTTCTAAGTAATTACATAAAATATTGTCATCCTTCTAGTACATTTAATTTATAAAAAATTGTGTTGCACTTAGGGGCACCTCTAATTGCTCAAAAACTGAAATTAAATTGCAATTGAAATTAAATAGATGAGTTTAGAGAAATTTGACACGCGGGATGTTAACGGAGTTCGGCAAAACAAAGGCCTACGTCTCCGGGGCTTCGCAACCTTGAGTGGTGCGCCTTTCTATTACCCAATACGAAAGGATTACAACTTGTGAACCGTTGAGCCCTTACACACCAAGCGGGAAGTCAAACGGCCAACTCAAAGAGATGAGAACAAGGTCTCAATTGTCTAGAACACAAGAGAAACACTCAATAGATTACTCTAACCTAATCTAGATCAAGATTAGTGAAGTAGGTTTGAGGTTGTTTGAGGGATTTTGAAGTTTTAAGCTCTCACAACAATGGAGTAGGCTAAGCTCTCAGAAAATCGCTTTTGAAATGATTAGGGTCGGCTGAGATGGATTTGAAAGTGATCCCTTCAGTCTATTTATAGTGGCAGCTCAAAAATGAGCTGTTTGACATAAAACGTTACCAACGTTTTATTCAAATACGATTTAGGGTTTTAATTCTCTGACAGCTTAGAAAACGTTACACAACGTTTTATAACCGTTACCACGTTTCAAAACCGTTATAACGATTTATAAACGTTACAACGTTTATTGCTTGTATTGAACAGCTGCACTCCAGTTGTTCTGTAGCTTTTAAACGTTACAACGTTTATCAACCATTATAACGTTTGTAAAACGTTACAACGGTTGTATAACGTTATAACTTGATTCTTTTGAGGCTTCTGATTATTATAAAACGTTACCAACGTTTTAAAAACGTTCATAACGTTTTATCTCAATTTAATCAACCTCACACATACTTTACCAAGCATTTGATTTTACAATATGTATTCTTGATAAAGGTCTTCATGATTTCTTCAGTCAA
>JARJHM010001202.1:0-52801 GCA_033356055.1 Carex pumila | reverse complement strand
GTATTCTTGGTAGACTATCACTTCCTCACCTAAGCTATACATATGGAAATGCTACCGTTATGGCTGCTTTTTACGGACAGCGTTAGATAACACTTACTCATATATATTTCTTAGTGGGAACGATAAATACCTCATACTGCAGAACTTTGACACTGAATGAAAACATTAATGACACGAACACAATTCTATTTAATGTTTCATTCGGGGTCTGTCAAATACCATGTTCCTAGAACATGTATCTATGTGATTAAAATGACATCTCGTGTCAGGTGGTTTGTAAAACTTAACCATCTTTTAATCCACATACTAACCTTATAGCGGTAATTAGTGTTCCTGCTAATTACCTTGGTCAGTGATCTTTTAAGAGTATATATTATCTATATTATGGAGTTTCACAATTTCAGTCATGAACTCGAAATGATCCACAAATGCAATAATACTCAAGGCAACAAAATGATATATAAATAAATATTCAATTCATGAACAAAGCTTTATGATTAATTTATCGTATTATTGACTTCTAGATTATTACAAACTAACAGACGGAGGTGGGAGAGAAAAAGAGAAGAAGGAAAGAAATAAAGATTGTTAAAAATAATAGTTATAATTAAAATATAAAATTAATTAGTTGGAGATGACCGAGGGATAAATAGATAGGAAATATTATAATTATCCTAAAAAATATGGTAGCTTAGCTAACCGTCCGTTGAAGAAATGTAGCCCCATAAAAAATGAAAATGAATAAATTATATATTTTTTTGAAGAGACATAAATAATTAGCTGACAAAGCGAACGAACAACATGAGGTTCATTTATTTAATCTATTTCCCTTTTCGTGAGCAATGATTCTCTGTACCGAATCTGCGCAATAATTCATGTAGCATAGACAGAACAGCGAAGGTCCACGAGATCACGACTATGGACTCCATGGGACCCGCATGTCAGTTATCTTTTCGGTAATCTGTTACATCAAAGTGTTAGAAAGAATCCAAATCTTGTTTTCACCGATTAAACCGGCCGATGCGAAGCCAAAATATAAGCGTCGGCCGGTCGATTTAGATCTTCTACAAAATTAGCCCGTTTTCTCTGTGTGAAAGAACTAAGCCAATTAGGTAAACTAGGTCATCATTCTAATAAGAAAGACTACAGCAGCAGAGAAAAGAATATCACGCAATTCACATTCCATCCTTTTTATACTTACACGTGCTGGTTACAATCCCTATGTGGCCTTTAGAACATGACCAAATAATGCGGAGGACATAATTGACGTGGCAATTCTACACTCAGCCATGACATTTACACGTGTATGAGTAATCCGAAGTTAGCCAGTAATACAATAACAAATCAGAGTTTGCGTATAAGAGCGTATAAAAGGATGGTAGGTGTGACAGGGGAAGAAAAGAGCTTCTCCATTTTCTTTCCTCTTTCCTCCTCTCCTTTTTCCAATCTCTGATCTCTTTTAATTGTCTCTCGAGTCTCTGTCTTTGCATTTTCTAGACCCCACCCACTCTTCTTCTCTCTCCACCCGATATAAGAAGGAAAGTGCAAACCCTTATTCTCCCATTAATTAGCAATTAATTGATCTCGATCGTCCTTCGAAACTACAAGTCTCAAGGTAATCGCCCATCAAATTGCTTCATTTATTTCCGGATTTCTTTTCTTGCTTTGTTGATTTAGGGTTTTGACAGGGTATTCTGTGTGGGAGTTGTATAAAGTCTCTAAGCTAGGTTTTTGTGACAAGGGTATGAGAATTGACAAGGTGATGCTGCATAGGTTTATAGCACCAGGAAAAGAGTCCAGCTTGCTCGGAGGCGACGAGTCGGTTGGTTGGGTGGTTGGTATCATTTCTCCCAAGGTCAGAACCAGAGACAAAGGTACCATGAGTTTATAGAGAAACTGCCACCTAAGGTTTATAGAGAAAGGATGCTGCTTTGATAAATTTCTTAGTTCTTGAAAGAAGTTATTGCACCTTAAAGGGAAGATAAGATGACTCGTATTTTTGTTCCTCGTGGGTCGGGTGGGTCTTCATCCAATCCGAACCGTGCTCCTCCTTCACTGCCTCAGCCTAGTACTACTGCACAAGCTGCCTCCTCTATTTCTAGAGACGAAGAACAAGACAAAGATGCCAATTTTCAAGATAATTCGGTATCAGTTGAATTGTCAGAGCAGTTTTCGGATGAGAAACAATCAAAAAGTGATGAACTATTGGTTGAAAATCCGGACGAACCTTTGACAGATGAGTCAGCAGATTCTTCTTTGGTGACTGAAGCTATTAGCATGATTCGACTGAGTGATATTTCTGAACAAATTGGATCTTGTCAAATGGGCACCGGTTCTCCACAAGTTATCGGATCTGCAGCATACCCGCCTCCACCGCCACTACCACCCCCAAAGCCCACTCAAGGGAACAGTAACAACAACAATAACACTAACACTAACAACAACAACAACAGCAATAATTTGAGAAGAATGGGTTCAGGTGGTTTAAATAACAGTGTGAGGATTGGTTCTTCTAGAAGATCAGGTGCATGGCCTCTGCTGTCATCTAGGTCGTCAGGTTCCGGGTCCAACCCAGCTTCTCCCAGGTCAATTGCAGAGAGTGATGGTTATAACAGTGCCGATGAGCAAGGACCTTGTTATATGCCATCCAATAATTATGATGCTGTAAGTTGTTTTGAATTGTTACTGAGATTTTGTCTATTTATTTTTCTAACCATGAACAATATCATACTTTGACATTATTTCTACAAAAAAGAAATGGTTTATATACCCCTTTTCTTCCAATCTATGTATAAAGTGATGGAGAGCATCTAGAAATAATGTCTGGGACTTCTAAGGTAGCATATTTAGTAAATGCTCTATCACTAAAATTAAGCTTTGACATCATGCATTCAGGAGAGAGAACACTTGTTTGAGCTGGAGTTAAGACGGGCAAAAGGATTTGAAATAAGAAGAATGTTAAAGGACGGCAATTGTTTGTTTCGTGCGGTTGCTGATCAAGTTTACGGTGACGCAGAAGCTTATGATATGGCTAGACAGATGTGTGTAGACTATATGGTATGCTTCTTGTTCAATTAATTACTTCTATGTTTTTATTTTTCTCAACATCAACCATGGGGCTTATGCACCATCATGAATTTCAATCATTGTAATTATGAAGTATATAAAATTCTTTCTGCTTTTGGTTATATGGATGTTATGGAATCTTTCTTTGCCTGTTTTAATTTGTTGTTACTTATTGTCAGTACTCAGTTGTAATGCAGAATCATTGTCTTTTGTGATTCTATTAATTTCCTATTTCAAATTACAAATTTTCGCTCTGAACTTTGATGTGTTTGCTGTTAATTTTGTTATGTAGGAAAGGGAAAGGGATCATTTTTCTCAATTCATAACTGAAAGTTTCACATCCTACTGCAAGAGGAAAAGAAGAGATAAGGTTAGCTGTCTCATCAATTATGATATTTACTATCACCAAATATGCCAAATGATTTAAATGATTAGTATTAATTATATACAAGTCAGGTTATGGAACCACCACCCCACTGTCATCGCAAACATGCATCCACAGTAACAATAGATATATAAACACAAATGGTTGATGAAATCATATTTATACTATTTAACTAATACACCATTTTTTGTCATGAATATATTAATGTCCGTTGAATTGATTTGATATGTTTGAGAACAGGTATATGGAAACAACATGGAGATACAAGCTTTTGCGGAGATGTATAATCGTCCGATCCACATCTACTCCTACAGCACTGGTCCTCACCTCTAACCTTTTCCTTTCTCTTGTTTCACTCTGTCAAAGATTTCTAGATTATCTTATAATGCAGTTTATGTACCTTTTCTGCACAATTGCATCTTATAATGTTTACTTACTGTGCATAATTGCAGAGCCAATTAATATATTTCAAGGGAGCTATAACACAGATACACCTCCAATTAGGCTTAGTTACCATCACGGCAATCATTACAACTCTCTTGTCGACCCCCGCCGGCAGACAACTGGTGCTGGCCTTGGTTTTAGCAGTCTCAGAGGGGTATTTTTCTTTTCTTTTCTTCTACAATAATGCTAGCTCTGATCTAATAATTTTCTGATTTGGTCACTTATTGATCCTTCTGCTTTATTTGTAAACAGGTAAATGCTGATAGGGATCAAATAAAGGCTGCCATTAAAGCCCAGCAAGAGCAACAGATTGATAATGTAAGAAGTTCAATGAAAATTAATAGTAGTATGCATACCCGATAAAATAAATTGTAGCCACTCCTTTGCTCATAAAACCCTTTCTTGAAATAAATAACAGGCCCTCTTAGCTGAGGGAAGATTTTACTCAGATCTGGAACTGACAGAAAAGGAAATAGAACGTATGGTCATGGAGGCATCCCGTGCTGAGTACCTCAAGCAGCAGCCCCCTTTTTGCGACTCCTCTACCTCCAGTGGCGCAGAACCATCCTCCTCTGCTACCAGTAAGTCTACTTATGCTATTACTAGGGGTGTTCAAACGGTCGGTTCAGTTAGTCAAACTAACATAACTAAACTTTTCAACTGAATAACAGCCAAACCAAAAAACCTGAAGTAAATTTCTGTTTTGTTTAATTGAACCTAAATAAGAGGTTAAATTTCAAAAGGTCAAAACTCAATACATACCCAAATACATTTTAATAATTATAGAAATAATTATCAAGATATATATCAGTCGAAACTGAAATAAGAGAGATAAAATTGAACCAAATAAAGTAATTCAAGTAAATATCAAGTAAACTTCGGTTTGTTTGGTTGAACCAAAATAAAAGGATTAAACCGAACCAAATATAAAAAACTGAAGTAATTCAAAAATAACCGAACTGAACAATTTCAACTGAAAGACCAGACCATTTAATGCAAAATTTGTTGGTTCGGTTGAAAACCAAATAAACTGGATCCAATGAATACTCCTAGCTACTACACATTAGTTTACATACTGATTTTTCTTGGGCAACAGCAGTTACAGGATCATCAAGGCCAGCTGAGAGGGGAGAAGATAACCATAACAAGGCAATGCTGCCTGACATGGTACTGACGGGAAGCATGCAACTCTTACTTGCCATGGGTTTCACTTACATGCAAGTAATTGAGGCATATAGCATTTTCGGTGATGACGTTGATTCCATGATATGTTATATAGTGGAAACAGGTGCGAGCTCTGGCGCATCTCACGGGGGGAGTTATAGGAGGAAAGGGAAAGCTGCCGAGTGAATTACAGTTATTATTTATAAATTAAATGGGAGGTGGTTTAGTTGATGGAATGTAAACTTAATCAGCGTTTATTTTTTCCCTTAATCTAAGAAAGACCTTTTGTTTTATGGAACAGTTTAATATTATTATTTCTTTTTGAAAATAAAAGCAACTCGCATGCGAGCTTCCATTTGACTTTGGTGTGTTGTTAAACGTGTGCAAGATATCTTTGCATTGTCGGGTAATGGTTATGATTTATCGACGCGAAACATTGTCCGTGATGTGATTATAGTAAGATTTTTTGTTTTGTTTTGTTTTGTATAATGGTATTGCAATGGTGTTTGATTGAACTGTTAGCACGGCGCAAGCACCACAGCATTGAACCGTTGGGTCTACCGTCTACGACTTCAAACTCTAATTTTAGAGTCATCGATTGGTCGATGCAAACCAATTAATGAAATCTTAATATTAAAATTTTATTAGAAATGAAAAATGTACTTTCTAAACTATTTTTTGCCTTGGATAGAAATTATTGGTTAATTATAATTTTTCTCAATACGAAGTTAGTAAAAAGAAAATCTAAAAAACATAGAATTTAATTGCGAATAGGGCTGGCAACGAGCCAGCTCAGTCTTAGCTAGACCAAGCTCATGGCTCGCTTGTGTTTAGCAACGAGCGAGCCAACATTCGGATCCGAGTTGAAAAAAATGGCTCGTGGCCCGCTTGTTTTAGCAACGAGTGAGCCAACATTCGGATCCGAGTTGAAAAAATGGCTCGTGGCCCACTTGTTTTAGCAACGAGTGAGCCAACATTCGGATCCGAGTTGAAAAAATGGCTCGTGGCCCGCTTGTTTTAGCAACGAGTGAGCCAACATTCGGATCCGAGTTGAAAAAATGGCTCGTGGCCCGCTTGTTTTAGCAACGAGTGAGCCAACATTCGGATCCGAGTTGAAAAAATGGCTCGTGGCCCGCTTGTTTTAGCAACGAGTGAGCCAACATTCGGATCCGAGTTGAAAAAATGGCTCGTGGCCCGCTTGTTTTAGCAACGAGTGAGCCAACATTCGGATCTGAGTTGAAAAAATAGCTCGTGGCTCGCTTGTTTTAGCAACGAGTGAGCCAACATTCGGATCTGAGTTGAAAAAATAGCTTGTGGCTCGCTTGTTTTAGCAATGAGTGAGCCAACATTCGGATCCGAGTTGAAAAAATGGCTCCTGGCTCGCTTGTTTTGACAATGAGCGAGCCGAGTCAGCTTGTGAAAGCTCGTGGGCCAAAAATACAAATGTATTAGATAATATAATATAAAGTCAACGAGGAGGGTTCAAATACCTCCATTTTTTTAACACTTTAATAACTCAAAATTTAAAACTTAAAAGTCAAAATAAAACCGTTGGATATGATCTACATCGTTTTATTTATGCACGTGTAAAAAATTATGATATTTCAATTTTATTTTGATTGTCATCAAGAGCTTGTAAAATACGCAATAATGTGAATGATTTCTAGACGTTGATTTTTGAACTTATTGATTCACATAAAACAAAATTGAAATGTGATAATTTTTTATGAGCACATAGAGAAAATAATATAGATCACATCTAACGGTTTTATTTTGACTTTTAAGTTTTAAATTTTGAGTTATTAAAGTTAAAAAAAATAGAGGCATGGTGGAGGCATTTGAACCCTTCTCAAAGTCAACTACCATAAATTAAGTTTGTAATTAAATTCATACATATTAAAATACTAAATCTTCAAATTCATACAAACATAGTTTACAAAATAAATTCACACAATTCATACTTGGACTGAGCTAGCTCGCCAGCTAGGCTCCAGCTCAAACTTGTTAATTTTGAATCGAGCTAGAAATGAACTGACTTGTTAATAACTCGGTCCACTAAAAAATGAGTTGTTAGCGAGCCAGTCAGATACGACTATACGAGTCATGATCGGTCCACGAGCTATGAGCTTTCTTGTCACTCCTAATTGCGAACAAAATTTTGTAAGTATTTGATATTGAACGGATTGAATTAGTAGGGCAGAACTTGCGAATCAGAATTTGAACTGTAGCACTGTGACCTAATTATTTAGTTAAATATAATATGCAAGTTTATATTTTTGAAACCATATAGCATTGGGTACAGAGGTGTTCACAAGGCATTTGTGTTAGTACTAGCTGATGGATTTTTGTTCCAGCCATGATATTGCCTCAACACCGCATCAACTCTTCATGAAACTAAAAGCCTTATCCAATAAAATTACTAATTGGAAAAGAGAAAGAGAGAAACGCTTCAAGATGCAAATCCCGACTTGTCGAGATTTTATTTCGTGACTGGACAAATTCATCTTGGCACACTTGTTTTCAATCCCCACTTGTCTTCCTTCTAGAAATAACATGGGCCCAGGCTGTGAAACTGTTCTAAAAGGCTTCGATAAATTTTCTTTATGGGCGAAAACAATAATTGGGTCGGCCTGTTTAACGTTCCAAAAACCACAACACGTGGCACAATCCAACCGAAGTAAAAGGAAGCTTTTGTTTTTTTAGCACGCGGATCCAATGAGTTAATTCTCTCCGATCGATGAGAGAGGAGAATTCTCGATTGTACGTGGGTCTGGGTCTAGCCCGAGCTGAAAAATGGCGGCTCTCAGGTTCCGAGGTGGATCTCTCTTTTCCTGGGGAGGAAGAAATTCCTTCTCTCTTCTATTCAGTAGGCTAAACCCTAAGCACGACCCAAGCTCTCTTCTTCTTCCTTCGCTGCTCATCTCGAGTAGAGGCATCGCTCACAAGCTCTTTGTTGGAGGTGTCGACCCCATTTTATTTTCATTTTCCCAATTATTCCATCTTATATTTCTAGTTGAATTTTTCAAAACGCCATACTGGATCATTGCATGTGTTTACGTATTAGGTCTATGACTTTATGTTCCGAGAAAGGTTTGCATGTCAGCTGTTCGACCCTTTGCTTGACCCAACCGACGCCTAAAGTCAAGTCATGCAATTTTCGAAATCGGTATACTTTTCTGTTAATATCCAGATTTTTGTATAAAGATATAACAAAGTGATTGCAGGGGTTTCCTTCTACACAACAGAGGATACTCTCTCTGAAGCTTTTTCACAATTTGGTCAAGTAATTGAAGGTTGTCCCTAGTCAATCCTGTATTTATTTATTACTTTGTACTATCCTTTTTTTGTTATTGAACTCGAGTAACCTTTAAAAGTGTGACTGTTCTCTCAGCTAAACTAGTCATGGATCAAGCGACGAACAAACCAAAAGGATTTGGTTTTGTTAAATTTGCCTCTGAGGAGGAAGCTCAAAAGGCTATAGCAGAAATGAATGGCAAGGTAAAAGGGTAGTTTCTCATCTACCAGTAAATGCTGATTGGTACCAAACAAAAACAAGCCCTTTTATTTGTAGGTCTACATCTGATGTGTGCTCTTTAGATAAATTGGTAATTACAAAATTGCAAGTTGGAACTTTACTAAAAAGCCCTAGTTGGGTTTTATTTATTATTATTTTTTCACTAGTTTTTTGTTAAATGTATTGTTGATATTTAATTTAAGCAGGTTTTGAATGGCCGAGTAATATATGTTGAGAAGGCGAAGATGACGACAAAACCGACTTTCCAGAAGGGCTGGCCTATAGCTAGGGGCCCCTCTAAGCCTTGGGAGGTTGATTAATATATGAATTAGCACTGTAGTATAGATGTTTTATCAAAGATAATATTTTGCTGCTTAAAAGTAAATGATTTGAGAATTTTAGAAGTCAAGATGCATCGTTTATTATGAAGTTTGAGATTCTGGTATGAAAATAGAATAATGTACCTTTGAGATTTAATCTCTTTTGCACTCTTTCATGCATTCTAGGCATCAATTAGAAACTTACCGATATAAGAATTTGCTTTTTTCATTTTAACAGGCATTTTTTTTAATCACTCAGTTCTGATAACAGGCGATCAACAAAACAAAAAAGGTAAAATGTCAATTTGTCATGCAAGTACATTATAGTTTCACAAGTTATGCCCGAGGCACGGTAAAACACATTACCCCGAATTTAGCTTTAAGATAAAGCACAAGTGTTTTAGGATGCATACTTGCTATTTAATTTTTGGGAAAAGTTTGTCAAAAGCAGATGGGATTATATGGTGAGCGAGAATTTGGGGCAACTAATTATTTTTTGTTTCAATTACTAGACACAAAATATTAGTAGTACAGGAGATACGGGGTACTCTTTTCTGGGCAAGTTATTTTGTTCTTAAAACTTTCTACGAATGCTGAATGAGACAGCACACCAGAAGAATACATGAACTGATAACCTTTAAAAAATAAATAAATCATGAACTGATAAACACCAGCAAGACCTCTCTAAAATGTTACAAATCAAGATAGTAAAGGGAAAAAAAAACTGCCTGGCTAGATCATAAAAAACTATCTATTTATTCAGGGGTATGTGTGCTTGAAAAGCAAAACAGAAAGAATCAAGAAATACCAAAGAAAGCTTAAAAACTCAACCCTTGATTGTTGCACTCGTATAACTTGTAAATGAATCTAGCTAGTTTTTCAACTGAGAAGCGCTATATATAAACATACCCTTTATGAGGAAAATAAATAAATTAAAGCACCATATACGTACACATTAGTCTAGTTATTGTCACTAGGAACCATATAATAGCTTGATCTATATATTGGAGTCTGTATAGTACAAACTAAAACTTCCTTTTTTATAAGTCGACCTTCTAAGCACAAACATAGATGATTTAACAGGATTGATGCAATCATTTTTAACATATAATAATTGTAGATTATATTTAGGCCATTCCCCTACCCCCCCTTTTTTTTTTGTAAATTCTATATTTTAAGATCTCTTTTAGAACACAATATATATTTTGCGCCCATCCTAATGCTATTAAATGAACTTGTTCGATCAACCAATCGACTAAAGTTTGGTAGTCAACGATAGTGCCACACATTAATCCTCATTGTTTGCATGATAGTTATCTATATAATGTCTTATGTCTTTATATTTAAAGGCAATCTTCCGAATAGCATGGTTCTCATTTGATAGTCAACAATTATTTTTTTTATCAATCTATTGTTACCATTTGAAAGTCAACATTTATTTGTTTTAGTACAAATTTGATTTAGTCAATTATTTTGGTCGGCACTTGTATATATAATATATGGTGAAAGAGGATGCTTGTTTTTTAATATGAGTTTGGGTGGCCAAACTCTTAAATCATCCAATTGGGAAGTATTAAATTTCAGCGTATATATATATATGATATCTTATGTGAGATGTCTTAATACTAACTGCACATATGCCAAGTATAAAATGTTGGGCTGATAAAAGTCAACATCGCTCTTATGACCATTTGAGTTGTATATAATTTAAAAGCGTGCATGAATTCATGATGTCTTTCTTGAGTTGTATATATTAATTTCTTCTTCAAAATATCTCATACACTTATCTAATGAAATAACAATAATTAGTGCATAAATTCTTATACTTTGAAGACTAAATCACAAATACAATCAACCTATTTTTTTGGTTGTCTATAATAATTTTTATTTAACTCATCATTGATATGAAAATTTTATCTTAAGTTTAAACATCAAATACCCACACCTTATATGATACGTTAATATCTAATGCAACATAAATTGTAGTAATCATTTTCTAAATAAACATAAAAATTAGCATAATAGAATACATAATCATATTACATTATATTGAATCATGATCCAATGGAAATTTGTCTAAATCACTAGCAAAACATGGCCAACGTCCTAGCCCACTTAGAGATTTTGGTTGTTTGGAAGGCTATGTGTGAAAATCAGGATTGGGCGTGTATGCATATTCCCAGGGGTCAGAATGAAATGGCCGATAGCTTAGCTAAACTGGGAAGAGTACATGGGTGGGATACGACAGGGCATACTTACCCTTTGTGTTTAGATTTTTATTTAAACTGAAACAGAAAAGGGGGGTCTTGGATTTAGAGGACTCAGATATATCTTGTAATCAGCTCTTGTATTCTTTTGCCAGTGTTTAATGGAATTTCGACCTAAGGGTCTTTTGCGACAAAATATATATATATATATATATATATATAGAGGAGGGTTCAAATGCACTCAAATTTTTGTGCATCCAAATGCATTATATCTTTCAAATTATTTTTCTCTGTTTTCAAAGTTTGAATAGTCAATCTAAACCGTTAGATGCGATCTCTATTTATTAAGTCACTTTGAAAATTGTTGATCCAACGGTAGCTGCTAATTTTACTGTTTTGTTAAGTCACCGTTGGATCAACAATTTTCGAAGTGGCTTAATAAATAGTAAAAAATTCAAAAAAAATGTAAAATTTGGTCTCCAAGCACATATTAATATGGAAAAGAAGATGAACGGTTCGGATCGACTTTTTGGATTTTAAAATTTCAAGTCACTCTCTATACATATACATAAAAGGATTATTCAGATCTTATGTGGTCGAATCTGTGAAAAATTGAAAAAAATGGTGAGACTGAGTGGAGGATTCGGTCCGGAGAAAAAAAAAAAGTGGAGACCGAATGCTCCACTCGGTCTTTGTTGTTTTTCAAAAAAAAAAAACAATCATACTGGTTCTCTAAAAATTATTTTTCTATTTATGATTTATAAAAATATTTCTATGTATCAGGTCCAATTCAAATAAGCAATGATCCTCGTGGACAATTAATGCTGTTTTATACAGAATTACAGACACATTTATTGGGCCTTAGTTCATGACCAATTTCTAACAACAGCTGAAGCTGACCGCGTCAGACCCCACGAGTCAGACTCCACGAATGCACGAATCCGAGTCTCTGAGGTAACTCAAATTTTGAGCTTAGATTCAGACCGTCCGATCACAACCGGTCCGGCCCGGCCCAGCCCGAGATGGAATGCACGACGCCCCTTAATATTCGTATCAAAACTGATCGGACGGTCCGTATTTAAATTCAAGATTTGAGTTACCTTAGGAAATGTGAATTCCGAATCGACGACAGCTGAATGTGACCGTCAGTCCGGCCCAGTGAGTCCGACCGCATGGCTAGACTGAACCAAACCGGGTCGGTGTGACGGCAGAATTCCAGAAAATTGGCCTCTCCCTCCGAACCCAAGTAATGATCCCCACCACCAACATTTCAACCCTCTTCCCTCCATCCCCTCGAATCCCCTCTCTTTTTTGTCTTTCTTCTTCCTCAGGCTTCCCTTTCCGTAAAGCAACAGCCACTGCCCAATCAGATCTCCGATTGATCCGACGATGTGGGTGTTTTACCTTATTTCGCTGCCTCTGACGCTGGGCATGGTCACCGTTACTCTCCGCTACTTCGCCGGTCCCGACGTGCCTCGATACGTGCTCTTAACCGTCGGTTACACCTGGTTTTGCTCCGTCGCAATTATCATCCTTGTGCCAGCTGACATCTGGACCGTTAGTTTTCTCAACCATTACCCACCTTTTCCTTAGATCCCTCTTGCTTGGTTCATTTTGAAAAATAATTGATCTTTAGATGCCTTTGTTCATTTTGAGGGATGATTGATTAGATTTCTTTAGTCTTTGATTGCCTTTAGTTAAGTCTGATTATGGTTTTACACATAATAAGCTGACACTTTGGTCCAATTTAGTGTCTACTTTGTTCATACAATATATCATCCTAAGCTGCATGACTATATGAGTATCATTTTGAACAACTTGGACAAAAACTGGCGAATTGATAGCACATTGTGTCAATTTTTCGTTACTTATTTTGACTTAGTTTGTTCATTGCCTGACAAGGAAATTTGCATTTAATGTAACATATTAGATCAAACTAACTGTATCCATGTATCTTCTGTAGACAATAACCAGTCAAGACAAGGGAGGCATTGGGTTCTTTTGGAGCCTGTCTTATTGGAGTACTTTCATCCTTACATGGTATCAACCGTTTAACTTTGAGTTTGCTAATTCTTTTGATCTTTTGTAATACATAAACATATTGTTATCATGTTACTATAGTTTTATAATTGTTGTTGTTTGGTCACTCTTAACAGGGCTGTGGTCCCCTTAATTCAAGGGTATGAGGATGCTGGGGATTTCACGGTAAAGGAAAGGCTGAAGACCAGTATCCATGCTAACCTGGTCTTTTACTCAATTGTGGGGTCCATTGGCCTCGTCGGGCTTATTGTACTAATTATCATGCAAAGAGATCGGTACTCTCTCTCTCTCTGTACTAGTAGCTTTTGTTGCTTTGTAATGGAATTGTAAAAAGAGTAAAACATTTTTAACCTTACTCTGTTTAACTAGTAAAAGTGCTAGTTATGTAGGTTTCCTGACTATTTTACAAAGAAGTTATAATAAAGAAAAATAAGAACCAGTAAAATACTAGTCTTTACCTGCTTTGACATTAGGGTCAATCTCTCGTATCCACAGAAGGTATCACACAAGTGCATATGCCACTGTAAAATGAACAAGGACATGTACAGTTCTTGAGTAATTGATAGCTTCAACCCCCCCCCCCCCCCCCCCCCCCCCCCCCCCCCCCCGAACCCGAAATAAATACATTATGTAGAGTCCTAGAATACATTGCTTATATCACCATTTTTAATAGATGTTCATTTCTTTGGAAATGAAGAAGAAAAAGAAGTTGATTTTGGCAGTTCTAGGTGAGACGTGGAAATGTGATATTCTCCATGTTTTGGGTGGGGGGGGGGGGGGGGGGGGGGGGCGCGGGGTATGTGAGTCATTTACGTTTTAAGTGTATAATGAAATTTTAATCTGGTACGGGCATACAAAAAAAAATTATTCTTGCTTATCATGCCCCTTTACTGCTTTTTTATACTTTGGCATAGACTTGTAAATGCTTGATACCTGAGAGGTCTATTATGTTGTAATTCACAGGGATAAAAATATTATGGGTCTGGCTATGGGTTTCTCAAATACCTTTGGTCTGGTCACCGGTGCATTTCTCTTAGGATTTGGGTTGAGTGAGATCCCAAAGAGTATATGGAGAAATGCTGACTTAACTAATCGCCAGAAGGTCCTTTCTCACAAGGTTGCCAAAATGGCTGTCAAACTCGACGATGCACACCAAGAATTCTCTAATGCTATTGTTGTATGCTCTCTCTCTCCCTCCCTCCCTCCCTCCCTCCCTCCCTCTCTCTCTCTCTGAGAAAGTTGGCAGTGGCTGCCAACCTATATTGATAAAATGTAAGGTTTACAAAGTTGCAATCAGCAACACCTTATTACAAAACTTTGTAACACAAATATTAACATCTAGTAGCTAAAAAAATACAAACCGCTACTTTCAGACATTAGAAATTATGTCACATCTAGTGGCTGCCAATCTCTTTTTGAAAATATTGGCAGTGGCTGCCGATGTCATACTATTAAACATAAATAGTTCTTACAACACACTTTCCAACGCAACTCAAACACCAGGAACATGAAATATACAACTACAACTCTCTACATCAATAAAAGAAATAAAAAGGAAAGCCGGACATAGATTAAAAAATTGTATGTGCATGCCACTGTTGCCTCCTTGTTGGCACTTCTACGTCTCCTTTAGCAGTGTTTTAGCAATAATGCCGCCTATTCTCTAATTCTGCCTATTAGGTGTGCTGACTCAATTGTTTTTGCTGCAAAGATTGTATTATTCCTCTGCTTCCAAATATTCCAGACCGTACACAGGAACAGAGAGGTCCATTCCTTGGAATGTGTACCTTGCTGCTGTGCTATGTAACAAGCAGCTCTCCATATGGTTTGTATCGTGCTGTCAGCGCCCAGGCTTGTGTAGTTCGGCATGATCTGAATCCTTCTCCAAACCGTAATTGTGTAGGGGCGGAAATACATTACACAGTTTGCATCGCATTGTTCCTTCTCCTTCTTAGATTGTCCTTGGAGAGTAACCTATCCCTTGGCAACAGATAACTAACTAAGCAAATACCTTTACTATTGGCGGCGCTTTGCAATTAGCCTTGAAATTAACTCTCTCTCTCTCTCTCTCCAGTTACTAAATACTTAACTAATTAGACAGGTGTTGGATCCATGCAATATTTTATCACACAACAAATAAATTAGACAGGTGTTGGATCCATCAAAGTGACTTCTTCATCTTTTATACCAATTAGAGTAACAAGTACAGAGTGCATTGCATTTATCAATCCTATGAAGATGATCTGAGTTTGCTTTTGTTTTTGAAATCGTATCCAGAGTGTTGTACATCAGATGAAAAAGAAAAAAACATACTATGATTTTTAATGGTACATGTAACCTTTGCTCGGTGCTAGGAGTCATACTCAAACTAACTATGATTTTTTTCTACAGTTTGTTTTTGCAATTTGCTGATGCACTTAACTTTTTAACCACCACTCAATTCATTTTGAAATCCTGTTCTTTGTTTGGTTCCTTGATCCACCCATTCATCAGATCACAATTCTTACCAGTATTACCATCTGATGTGCATTGCACATTTTTCCTATTGGTCCCATCAGTTCAGCTGAGATAATTTGAAACAATCATTCCTGAACTTTTTTATAATGCAAGTAGAACAAAAAAACATTGGTCAAAATGCTGATTCTTAAATAATAACGTAGAAAGTAATATATTCCTAAGATTCTCAATTTTGAGGGATATATGATTTGTAACTTCTGATTAAGTTTTACATATTATATTTTAGAATATTTTTGAAATGTCATTAAATGTTATCAACTTGTTATGTCTAAGGTTGCCCAAGCAACGTCGAACCAAATGTCAAAACGTGATCCTTTGAGGCCATACATGGATGTTATCGACAGAATGCTGGTACAAATGGTACTCCTCTCTCCCTTTTTCTAACATTTATTGTTGCATTTGTGAAATTGTAATAGTATATGATCTGACAACTTGTTTATTTATAGTTGAAAGAAGATCCAGCTTTTAAGCCTTCGGGAGGTAGGTTGGGAGAAAACGACATGGATTATGACACCGATGAAAAAACAATGGCTGCTCTGAGGCGCCAACTCAGCAGGGCGCGCGAAGAGTATTATAGATGTAAAAGGTATGCATTACAACAATACCAAGTCCAATTATGTTATATCATTTCTTTAATACTTCTTTTGAAATATGAAACTGCAATTTGTGTAATTGTATGTTAATTGAGTTTTATGTTCTCTACAGTGAATATATGACCTATGTAATGGAAGCACTGGAGCTAGAAGATACAATAAAGAATAATGAATGCCGTGAAGCAAATGGATGGTTTGTTTATTTGCTTTTGCATCGTTGTTCAAAATTTAAAAAAAAAATGAATGAAATATTAATCTTTTATATTGTAAATTGTAGGAAATATGTTTCGAGTTTCCGACCAAGTAGATCGGGGGCACTGGGATCTTTCCTTGATTTGTCAGGTATAACAGCAGTATATCTTTATACTATGCACGCACACATTCATTCATCTGTTAGTTTATATACTTGCATTTTTTTTTTTTATTATTTCTGCACCTTAACGGGAAATAAAACCTTGAGATTGCAGAGTTTATATGGCGTTGTATGCTGAGAATGCAACTTCAGAAGGGGCTTGCAGTGATTCTGGGTGTGATGTCAGTGGCAATTTTATTGGCCGAGGCTACTCTTTTGCCAAGTAGAGTCGATCTCTCGCTCTTCTCCAATCTAATTAATGCTGTTGGGAAGCAGGAGGTCCTAGTCCAGGTACTATAAGTGAGAGGGCATTTTCCCTATTGAAGGAGTGGGAAAAAGGACTTTGTTTATTTTTTATTTTTTAAATTAAAAGGACCGCTACACCCAGCATCTTTTAGATGCTACTTTGTTTGTTGGTTAAGTTTGATATTTGGTGTATGTTCATGTGCGTTGGGGCTGAATCAGACTTTCAAGCTATGGGGGTTGAAAACACTTTGGGGGCAATCTGGTAAAATTTTCATGCTTTGTATGAGGGTCAATTTTACAATACCCATAGCATGTTACTTTAAACTATAGAGAAAATCATGTATAAGCACAAATTTTTTAAAAATGAATTCAATACATATGGATCCACCCCTGTATGTGCCCAATCTAAAACCAGCTGATGCTGCAAATATGAAACAGAAAAATTAAATTAGAGAAAATTTTAACAACTGGAAGCTCATTGTAGTATTGTAAACTGCAGATTGCCGCCTTTGTGCCCTTGCTGTACATGTGCATTTGCACATATTATTCTTTATTCAAGATTGGGATGCTGATGTTTTATTCTCTGACTCCTAGACAGACCAGCTCTGTTAGCCTGCTCATGATTTGTTCGTAAGTTCTCTTTCTAATTTTTATTGGGTTTTTATTAATCATTAATTATGGCTGAGTTAATCTAACTTTTCTTTCGTTCTGTTTTTTCTTTTTGGTAGAATGGTTGCTAGATATGCTCCTCCTATTTCTTATAATTTCCTAAATCTGATTCACCTTGACGATAATGCTAAGACCGTATTTGAAGAGGTGATGACTTATTTGTGACTTTCTTTGGTGTCTTTCAATTCAATAATACAATTTAATATGGGGTTTTTTGTGTATCATCCTTTTAAAAGTTACAAGATATATGAAGAAACAAGATACGAAGGTGTAAACCAATGAGTGGCTTATTATATGCACTATAATCACACCGATCATTCCTGGATTTATCAAATCTTAAAGCAGGAAATGTATATCCTTAAAAGAAACTGAAAAGTGCTCTTTTGTTGTCATGCAGAGGATGGGTAACATCGACGATGCAGTGCCTTTCTTTGGCAAAGGATTTAACAAAATATATCCACTAATTATGGTTATATACACCCTACTAGTTGCTTGTAATTTCTTTAGTCGAGTGTTTGAGTTTTTTGGGAGCTGGAAGAGGTTCAAGATTGAACGAGAGGCGGATGATTTGGTGGATGGGTTTGATCCATCCGGAATGATTATTCTTCAAAAAGGTCTTAATTCAAAATTTCGAACCTTGTTGATTTTTCTTTATTCCGATTGATTCAGCTTAATATTAATAATAATGATTTTTGCAGAGAGAAGTTGGCTCGAGCAAGGGTGCAAAGTGGGAGAACAGGTTGTACCACTGGCAAGATATTTCAATAATGCCAATGTTGATATGGAATCTGGAACTGCAGCTATGGTATTACGAATATTAAAATATAAGTCACCTTTATTGAGTAAAAAAAAAAGAAATATGTCAAGTGTATTTGGATGAGTAATGTTTCTATTTATTTTGATGTTATCAGGAAAAGAGCACAGTAGAGTTGAAAAGTGTTGCCACTCCAAAAGATGACTTGAAAAGAGGCACATTGACGTCTCAAAAAGAAGAAAACCGTAAATATGGAAATAGCAGGGAGGTGATTGCACATAAGTATGCAGTTAGAAAACAATCAAACCCGGTTTCTGTTGATCCATCACCTGCATCTGTATCCTTGTTAGAGTTGGAGAAGTCTAACAATAATACAAATATGGGCCCAACAAATGGATTGGGCTCTACATGGGCTAACATGAAATCTGGATTTCAAAATTTCAAAGCAAATATGAATTCCAGAAAATTTTTGCCACTGCGTCAGATGGAACCAGGGCCCACCAATCACACACGGGCATCATCTTCCGAGTCGCTTGATGAAATTTTTAAGAGGTTGAACAAGAGGCCTAATGACGCTAATGATGATTTTGACAGTGACCAAGATACACCATGATATATATAACATAATACTTTGGATATGATATAGTCTTGTTGTCAGTTAGGTAGATGCTGCCTATGCTTGTCAAAGAATACCATCCCATAGAATAGGAAAAAATTTTCCGAAGGAAAGGGGTTTATAGAAAAAATTGTACAGGTCTGATGTTGATTCTTTTAAAGATCCATGCATCACTTGTTTAATGGCTATTTTGAAGGGATAAAATAGAGTCTGTAGAGTTATCATGTGGATTTTCTTTCATGTATTTGTATTTTTTTGCGGTGAATATACTTACTGGCTCCTAGTATATAATACGAAAGATTTTTTTTCTAGTTCGTGTTACCTTGTGGGGGACCAGGAGGGTAATTTTTAACTATTACTCTTGTAGACATTTCATATATTTTTCTTCAAATTTTGTTTGTTAGAAATATTCCAAATTTTCTCAGAGAAATGAGTTCACAGGCACAGCACATTATGTTAGCTTTTTCTATTGTTATCAATTACAATTTACAGCGGTTATTCCAAATTTCCAACAGTTAAAATATTAAGAAAGCAACAAAATCCCAGGCCAACGGATTGTTCTCTTTTTTCTTTCTTTATGTCATACTGTTTGGTCTTTGAAAGGTTAAAGAAGCCTTGGTAACACGTGACAGCTACTGTCAAATTTTTCAAGAGAAAAAAAGAAGCCTTGATAAAATACTGTAGCCAAATTCAATTTATAAGACATCCGTAAGCTTCTTCAACTTTTGAATCCAGATTTTAAAATAAACAAACACAGTAACTGAAATCCAATTAATACGCTCGGAGCCTTGATCAAACTTGGTCAAATCTCAAGTTTCCAACGCCGCCTTAACCTGGCGTACTACACAAGTACGAAGTCAAATTAATACAACATGAAACTACCTAGCAAGTTCAAAATATTGATAGGCATTAAGAATTTGATGTGTTTGTATCCAGATTTGAGTTGTTATATTTGATATGGTGGTGGACCCAGTTCGTTGAATAGGTCAGCAAGTACGTAAGAGTTGTTTTAGGAGTGTCAAAGCTAATTTTTTTTATTCATTTATCTCATCCGTATTGTATTTGACAAAACAACTACGGTTAATTATTTTTTGTTAACTTAACGGGTATAAATAAGGGTATTTTTTTCCATTAACATAAGGATAAGGGTACATATACAGTAATTATTAAAATACAAATAAAAAATATTAATATATATATTTATATGAGAACGATGCATGATATGATATAGTTTTATTTATGACTCATATATTTATTTAATGGTATTCATCCTTTGTCTCATATATCTATTTAATGGCATGCATCATTTTTATTTGCGTATCGTATTCAATAATAAAGAAAGATATTTTTGTCATTAACTTATCGGATATGAATAATTTTTTTTTTCATTAACTTAATAGATAAGGGTATAAAAACACTTTCCATCAGATCCATTTTGTACCAGTTGACAGTTGACACCCTAGTTTTTTTTCTTCTTCTTTCTAGATCGACGGTTTGGATATATAGCAACTGCCAGGGGTTAAACAAGCAAAATCAATAAATGCCTCAGATTCGATAGCTTCTTTGACCTGGCTCTTTTAAAATTTCATTCAACACGCCACTGTTTCCTTTACATTCCTATTAATTTCCTCTTCACTCCTGTTTCTAATTCATCCTCTTCATCAAACAGCAAATTACAAAAAGTATAATTAGTAGGAAAACAATGAAGTAAATAAAAAATAAAGATTTTTTTTTTTGTTCTGAGCTTGGACCCTCTTTATCTGAAGTAATCTTGGAGTTTGAGATTATGTTCCAAATGATTTAAGATAATATTGCGGCTGAAATGATAGCATATATATTTCCATTTTTGTTTTCTTGCCATGAATTGGTTTGCAAAGACTAAGTACACAGTAATAAAACGAAAATTGGTTAAGTACAAAACAACATATTGGTGCCTGGGGTTTAATTTGTTTAGGGTAGTAAATCTGTTTGTACATATATATTTGCTTGTGTCTTGTTAGCTAATGAGATCGTCAAGTGTAATTCAGGAAAAAGAAGATGCTAATAACTGCTAAAGAGAAAATTAAGCTTCAGACAGCCAAATTAATTAATAGAAGTTCTTGGAAAAGATACATTGTAATAAAAGGGAGATAATAACCAAGATTGAGCGTGATGTATCAAATAATAAAGGTGTACATAGATAAAAAATATATATATTTATATATAAATGAGTACATGATTTTGTTATAATTTCTCAGTTACGTGCTAATTAAACATTATATTTTCATAAATGAGACCTAAAAGATTGTCAACAAAATTTTGCAATAGCTGCTCACCCTTTTAGTTGTCCCAAAACTTAATTTCTACATGAATTATCCGAACCAAAAATTTAGGAAAGAAATAAGAAAGAAAACAAATGTTGCAAATTTTATTCATAAAAGAAAAGGAGAACAGATTTTGAGTTCATCCCTATTTATTTTTTCGGCAATTTTTTACAAGATGAAAACCTTCATATATAAGGAACTTAACAAAACAATAAAACAACAAATGAAATCATCAATCCCACTAATTAAAGAGCAAGCAAACAAATTAAATCCCTAAAAGAAGTGGACCCACTTGGCAGCTGTATTTTCTTTTAGGGTTCTTGAATGCCTCAGACTCCAACTTTTCTCTCCTTTCTCTTCTCTTCTCGAACCTCCTCCCAAAAATTTGAGCCAAAAACTTGCTTTCTTCTCCTTCTTCTCTTCCTTATCCTCCTCATTATTTCCTCTCTCTACTCTCAACAATTCGTTCTTTCTCTCAGCTACATGTATCAAAGACCGGCTTTTAAAAAGCGGCTCCCCGACTCCACCACGTTTTATCGGCAATGCATCACGTAGTTGTTTGTCATCTTTGAGAAGCATTATCTTTGCATTCTGTATCTTTTCATGCATCGGCGACTCATCCAAAGACGAAAGATCGGATTCTGACGAGTAGAAAAGGGTCGAGGAGGCAGAGGTAGAACAAGCTAAGTTCAAAAAAGAGAAGGGTGGAGAAGAGAGGTGCACAAGTCTCTCTTTAAGGCAGTGAGGGCAAACTCCGGTAGAATTTTTGTGTTTTGGGTGCTTTCTACAATTGTTCCTATCAGATTCAGACCTTCCCATGATCTCTCTCAATCTCTCTTGATATATATATATTTTGTATCTGTTTCTATGTATCCTTTGATAGAGAAGTACTCTCTTGTGAAAGAAAAATGGCGGTGGCTATATACTTCTCTCTCCTTATATATATTGAAAGAAGTGGGTGTTGGGTGTTGGGTTAAGTTTCCAGGATATTTCTAATTTTAGGCGCTGTTAAGGGGCTGCCAGCGTTGCCCTCCTGAAATATCTCCTAGTTTTGGTGGATAATATCTGATAGACTGTATTTATTTCTCTGAACAGTATCTTATATAATTTGTATACAAATTTTACAAACAAATTATTACTAAACTATTATTTAATTGTTTATGCAGTTGTATAGTTGTATTGTTGTATTCAATGTGTAAGAGATATTTGATCAAATTTAACTGAGTAATTCAAATAAATAAAAAGTTGTTAAATCATATTCTAATCTGTTTGGCGAGCTCCTTCGATTTTAAATAATTCATGTAAATATATAACTAATTATAAAACTTTAATTAAGGTGATGTATAATATCCAACTTCATTTCGTACATTATAAAGTGATGTTATTCCATACAAAATTTATTGCTAACAAAAGTTTGTTATCCATAATAGTTTTAAAATAGTATTTTTCAGCTATCCGAAAAAAAAAAGTTGAAATATAAAAAAAATGAGGATAATATAGGAGATGTAAATCATATTCTTTCTGGTGTTGTTTCATTTTTTCACAGCCAAACATACTAATCAAACACTATATTGAATAATATTCTTCCCTCCAAACTTCCAACTATAAATCATTATTATACCTACACTTTCAATTATTTTAACGTTATTATTTAAATGGTGAGGAATCCACTTACAACATTTATAAGTTACAACATCTTACAACAATTCAATTTTGCGATTTTAAAAGTCCATATAGTTGATCCAAATCATTCAACATGATATCTATATTAAAATACACTTGGACATAAAATTTTATAATTTTTTGAATTTTTTACTATTTATTAAGTAATTTATAAAAATGCTGTTTTTAGACAATTCTGGACCACTGAAAAACACTAGCTTTGTAAAATACTTAATAAATAGTACAAAAATTCAAAAAAAATGTAAAATTTTATCTACAAGCATATTTTAATATAGATATCATATTGAACGGTTTGGATCGACTTTTTAAACTTTTGAAATCACAAAATTAAATTATTGTAAGATGTTGTAACTTATAAATATTGTAAGTGGATCCCTCCTCTATCTAAATATTGAATTTTTATTATTACATTGTTGTTATTTCAAAAGCAACATCATTTAATCCTATCTATATTTTGGTAAATCTAAGCCCATTGATATTTTGATAAATGGTATGAATATTGAAAGCTTGATCCCTTTGATTAAATTATATATTTTTAAAATAAAATTTACTATTTTTTAAATTATGTAGAAAACACTTTATTTAAAAATTTTAGACCATTCAAAAGTAATGATTTTATATACCTATCTACGAAATTAATATTTTTTTGAAAATATAAAATTAAGTATGCAAGTACATTTTTATATGAAGACTATGTTAAACGGTTCAAATTGACTGTGTCGACTTTAAATATAAAACTATTAGCTACAATATGAACCAATATGTTATTCATATATATAGTACCTTAATCTCACTCTATATCCAAATCAGTATTCTAAATAGCGTGCTATAGCATTTTCGGACCTTAAACAGTAAGTTATGGGATAAAAATGCGCTAATTTAGTTACGACTGCTATAGAGATAATAGCGGTCCGTAATAGCACGTTGAATGTAGTGAAAATAACGCATGCTATGCTATATAAGCTTTTTATTTAATGCTAAACTAAAATTTTTTTTTAAGGACCAATTTTCAAAACCTAGATTGTTTTTATTTGTAAATAAAAAATATAAATAGTTTATGTTATAATTCTTAGATTATTTTGCATAGTAAAAAAAAAAAAAGATAATTTATGTCATGATACTCAAGTTATTTTGAACAAAAAAAGATAGATAGTTTTTTATATTACTAGAGAAAATTAATTTGATTAAAAATTTGGACTTTATACTGATTCAATATGAATATTATTATTTTTTAATTAATTTGATATTATTTATTGCTATATGTAACTTTAGATAATATTTATAATTAATAGAAATATAGAATATAATTTTTTAAAAAAGAAATACTATATATAATAGTTTTTATTATAATTATCCTCTTCGCTATAGATTTTTTATTTTTTAGTTTTTTGTGATGACGTGCAATAATAGTAATTTAATTAGAACCTATCCGATCGAGTTAGTGAAGGGGAGCGATATATTATGTGTAGGTATATATATATTTTTTGGGAGGTTGAATAAATTATTGTTTTGTGCCCTCTCTTGGGGTCTTGATTGCGTCAAGGCGGAGGTGTGTTTGGTTTGACCTGGGTTGGTTTTGGTAGAAGAAATTTCTCAGTACTTTTGTTTTGGTGCAGCAGGCTCGCTGTGTCATGATGCTGCACTCCCTGTTAGCAGCCAATTAAGATTAATTATTTGGTTTATATCACTTTTTGCTGATATATTTATTTAATGAGAAATGTTATGTTACCCCGAGTCATCATTTTCAAGCGCGCCCTCCAAATAATTTAACAGAAAAAATTTTCAATGTTGTCTAACTTTTATTTTCAGTGCTAATATCAAAACATTTAAAGCTATATTTATAACATTTTACAAGCATGTAAACTTCCGTCTGAATGCATTAATATTCTAAAGCTGCATAGTTTTAACTTGTAACTACTTTTGTTTTCAAGCCAAAAACGGAAAGATTTCTTTTACCCACTCATTTTTATTTTTTCTCTAATCATTATAATTTATTTTTCCGACGATCATTGATGAATTTTATGAATCTAAAAATACGAACGTTTTCTATTCAATTTTATCTTTCAAATAAGATCCATGAAGAAATATTTTTGAGTAATTTTAAAGTAAAACTCATGAGACTTTAAATTTTTATGTTTTTAAATCTCAATCTACAACCATTAAAATTTTTAAGGCTTTGTACACAAGGTTTATATGCTTTGAAATATTATTATTGAAGTTTTAATTCTTTGTACATGAGGTTTATATGCTTTATAAATGCATTGTTATTGTTGAGGTTTATATGTTTTGAAATGTTATTGTTGAGGTTTTAATTCTTTATACATGAGATTTATATGCTTTATTCTAAAGATTTAAATGTTTTTAATTAGGTTTATATGTTGGTATATGAGGTATATATGCTTGTAAATAAAGGTTTAAATTATTTTGAAGCAAAATTAAAAAAAAAATGAAAGTCACAAAGATTTAAAGTGGTAAAAAAAAATTCCGACACAAATATAACTCAAAGTTATTTTTTATGGATCTTATTTGAAAGAGAAAATTGGATAAAAAATGTTCATATTTTTAGATTTGCAAAATTTATCATGGATCGTCGAGAAAATGGATGATAATGATCAAAGAAAAGAAAAAAAAGTGGGTGAAATGAATCTTTTTGTTTTTAGTTTGAAAACAAAAGTAGTCAGGAGTTAAAACTATATCGATTTAGAATATTAATACTTGCAGACAGAGGTTTAAATGCTTGCGAGTAGTATTGTAAAATGTTATAAACAAAGCTTTAAATATTTGAATATTAGTGCTGGAAATGAAAATTAGATAACATTAAAAGTTTTTTCTGTTAAATTACTTGGAGGACATGTTCAGGAATTTTGTCTAGATTACAATTATCATGCTCCTTAATTAATTAATTGTGGGAACCTACGCATGCATTAGGAGGGCTATATATAATAATTTTTATATACATCAATATTTTCAGTATTTCTTATAAAATAAAATTATATTACACTAACTAGCTTTGCTGATTATGTATATACAGACATGAATTATGGCAAGACCGGTATCAACTAACTATAGAAAAAAAAAGGGACAAACAAAATGAATTTGTAAGAAACTTTTGAGAACAAAAGCAAAAGATTGCCAGGAGGTAATCGGAGCCGCCTGTATATTTATTTCAACATGAATCCGGATCATTAGTGGATTAAATAATTAAGCTGGAAGCACTAACACAATGATTAAAGATCTGAAAAAGATGTACCAGCAACGACCTTCATATTTTCTTTTCCTAGATAAAACAAGCCGAGTACTGCTTTTCTGATGATGTGGCAGTGGCACACTCATTTAATCATGCTCTATAACTACAAATATTACTATATAGTAATATTAATTATAATAAGTTGCCAGGTCTCAACAGCATTTCTGATAACATGTTATGCAGTGGCAGCACTGGCGCATCCATTTAATCATGCTCTAACTACAAACATTACTACAATATATAAATTATTATAAGGTGCCAGGTCTCAACAGCATTCTATCAGTACATGTTTAGCTACTTTCTTCTTAACTTTTAAGGAAAGAAAGCATATAAAATTAGGAAACAATGAATTAAGCTGGTTTAAAGCAAGCAAAAAGCAAGCAAAGATAGCACGAGAAAGTGAATGAAATTTCGTAGAAACTACGCACGCTTCCAATTCCCAAAAAACAGGTCCTCACGTGCAACAAGTTTAGTACATTAATTGTCTCTGTGACATTTCGTGTAGTGAGTGTGTACCTTGTTTGATGACCATAGTGACAAACGAAAAGTTCGGGTTCGATTCGGCGAGTTCAAAAATTCGTAATTCGAGTATAATTCGGAAATGATTCGGTACAATAAGTAAGCCAAACAAAAAATTTCCCAATGAAATCCAGCAAAAAAAAAAAATTTATGTTCTTTTCGCGTTTTTCTTGCGAATAATATGTGACTCGCGTTTTATACGCATTTATTCGTATATAAAATGTATTATACTTTTTTGCTTTTTATTCGTAGTTCGATTTAGAAACGTCAAAAAAATGAATTAAATGCAAATAAATCGCGAGTCTTTTTACTATGTCGATGACTAAGAATGAACGATTGATCAATGACTGATTTTACGATTTGATGAGTTGTTATCTATATTTTTAGGAAGCTGATATGAGTACCCGCACCTAAACTGGAAATTTTTTTATAAATCATAAATAGAAAAATAATTTTTAGGGAACCAGCATGATTGTTTTCTTTTTTTGAAAAACCACAAAGACTGAGTGGAGCATTCGGTCTCCACTTTTTTTTTTCTCCAGGCCGAATGCTCCACTTGGTCTCACCATTTTTTTTCTATTTTTCACAGATTTGGCCACATAAGATCCGAATAATCCTTTTATGTATATGTATAGAGAGTGACTTGAAATTTTAAAATCTAAAAAGTCGATCCGAACCGTTCATCTTGTTTTCCATATTAATATGTGCTTGGAGACCAAATTTTACATTTTTCTAAATATTTTTACTATTTATTAAGTCACTTTGAAAATTGTTGATCCAACGGTGGCTTAACAAAACAGTAAAATTAGCCGCCACCGTTGGATCAACAATTTTCAAAGTGGCTTAATAAATAGTAAAAAAATTCAGAAAAATGTAAAATTTTATCTCCAAGCACATATCAATATGGAAAACAAGATGAATGGTTCGGATCGACTTTTTGGATTTTGAAATTTCAAGTCACTCTCTATACATATACATAAAACATATGCCACACCGTTTGCCACACGGAAAAGTTGAAAAAAGTTTAAAAAAAAAGTTAAAAAAAGAGTGAGACCGAGTGGAGCATTCGGTCTGGAGAAAAAAAAAAGTGGAGGCCGAATGCTCCACTCAGTCTTTGTGGTTTTTCAAAAAAAAAAAAATAATCATGCTGGTTCCCTAAAAATTATTTTTCTATTTATGGTTTATAAATTTTTTTTCTTAAACTGCCATAACTGCTTGTGGGGACCGCAACTGTTTCAGATCTGTAACTTTTTTTTAATATTAATAGGCAAATCTTGAAGTATGTAGTCCAAAGAACACAAATATTTATATCTATATAGTAAACAATGTAAACGATAAATTAATTATTTTTAAATAATCGTACCCGCACCTTTTTTTGAAATTTCTGACACCGTACCCACACCTAAACTGCCATAATTATTTGTGAGGACTGAAAATAATCATACCCACACTGCAACCGTTTCAGATCCATAACTTTTTTTTTTTAATATTAATAGGCAAATCTTGAAGTATGTAGTCCAAAGAACACAAGTATTTATATCTATATAATAAACAATGTAAACGATAAATTAATTATTTTTAAATAATCGTACCCGCACTTTTTTTGAAATTTCTGACATCGTACCCGCACCTAAATTGCCATAATTACTTGTGAGGACTGATAATAATCATACCCGCACTTTTTTTTTGAAATTTCTAACGTTGTACCCGCATTAGGAACCACTCAAATGGCATGAGGAATCCATAACTGCATGTGGGGACTGAAAGTATTAATATCTAAGTATTGAAAGTATTTATATCTATACTACGCTGTGCTTACAGCAATCTCAAAAAGTGTTTATAACTATACAGTTATCATAAAATGAAAATTATTTATCTTGTATGCATAAATCATCTAAAAAAATACACATTTAGATCAATATCCATTATAATATTGAACGATAAAATAAAAATTATTTATCAGTTCAACATTTTATATATTACAGATGGAAATTATTAATATCTGTTATAAGTAATGTAGATATATATCCAATTAAGTATTGCTAATGGAGGTGGGGGAAGAGAGAGAGAATATATTTTAGAAAGTCGTTAGTTAGAATGATCAAATTAGAAGGTTGACTGAGTTGGAAAATATGTGGGTAGAGTGCGGGGACGGAGGTGTGGGTTCTCAAATGATTATTCATATTTTTAACAACTAATCAATTCGATTAGAGATTATTTATGCGGATATTTTTACTTTTGAGTTATTGTCTATATTTTTAACAACCGACAAGTAGGATCTATTTATGTGCAACTGATATTTTGAGTTATTATCTATATATATTTAATAACCGATGAGTTCGATTTAGAGATCGACTATTTATATATGTGTCCAGTTTTACCTACAACTGATATTAATTAATTAGTTGCTATCTATATATCTAATAACTGATATATTCAGTTTAGCGATTATTTATGTGGATATTTTACTAATGATATTTTAAGTTATTATCTATATATTTAACAAGAGGAGGATCAAGTTACAACAATTTTTGAGTTACAATAAGTTACAACAAGTATTTTCTACATTTTTAAAGTTCACATCGTCAATCCAAATTGTTAGATGTGATCTCTATAATAAAATATGCTTGGAGACCGAATTTTATATTTTTTGAAATTTTTTTACTATTTATTAAGATGAATACAAAAACTAGTTAAATTCAGACTATTGAATTTTGTACCCATCTTAATAAATAGTAAAACAATTCTAAAAAATGTAAAATTTGGTCTCCAATCACATTTTATTGTAGATATCACATCTAACGGTTTGAATCGACAATTTGGACTTTGAAAATATAAAAAATGCTTGCTGTAACTTAATTCCTCCTCATTTAGGAGGGAGGACAGTTGATAGATTTAATTTAGAGATTTATTTATGCGGACATTTTTTATAATAATAGATAAAAAGAATCTAAGTTAAGAACATAAAAGGTGCACTCGAATAATTTATACGAAATAACAAGTACAAATTCCGGTTATGACAGAGTTAAAACAAAATATAAGATCACAATATGACTATGTTCATAACAATAATGAGATGCTAAAATATGATCAGCAGGTTTATTCTATTATCTTAAATATAACAGTGTACTACTCTTTTTTTCAAGAACAATGTATAATTAGATGAATATATACAATGTTTCTTGAGCCACAAAAAAAAAAAAAAAACGTTAAAGGAGACCATGGTTTGTCCGTGTGGTTTTGTCAAAACGGGTCGGAACAATATGTACTCACAACTAAATCATCAACGACCAAACTTGAAACCAAAAACAATAAGAAAATTTATTGGACTTATAACAGGACCCATCTCTTTAGAAAGATCACAACATATTTTCCAAATTTTAGATTTGAGTTTTTTTTTCTTTCTATTTTTCTTCTTTCACTGGTCAACGGGCGGGACTATTTGTATATAGCACATTCCAATTTTTTTTGTGCTATTCTTCAAAAAACAGATCCTTCTAAATAGTCCAATTGGACACACTTTAATAGTCCCCAGACCCGGAGAGTTCAAAGCATTTTACTAACAGTATTATACCATTATGGTTATTTGGTTGATCCCTCAACGATGTACAATTTTCTTTCTATGGACCAAAAGTTAATGATGCTAGAAAGAATAAGCTATTTATTCTTTTCTTTTATTGGATCTTCCAATCAAAATTTAAGTTTACTTTTTTTTTTTCTTAAACAAAGTGATCGCTTTGAATCAACGTTACTATATATTATTAAATAGAGACATTGTTTCATGCAAATCAAAGACAGAACATCAAAACAAAACAAAATACAAAGATATACCAGAATATACGAATATTCATGAAGTTAAATAATTATTAGTATCTAGAATAAGTCAACATAAATTGTTATTTTTAAGAATATCATAATTATCAATTAAAATATATATTCATGAAAATACCGACGCTGTTTGAGTATTTTTTACTCTCAGATATAGTCACAAATTTTTGTAGACGTAGTTGCGTACTACAAATTCTCGTGAGCTACCTCCTCTTCTCCTGAACCGAGAGTCATTATTGATGAGTCCGATTGATACCACTGTACCCCCTTCTCAAAAAAGAAAAAAAAAGAAAAAAAAAAAGAAAAGAAAATTAAAGCAGCTATATACACTAGATAAAAGCTTGGACTATCCTAAATTAAAATTTACTTGATTCAAGTGTATTCCCTCATAATTTTAGACAACTTTAATTCCTAAAGTAATTCGATATTCTCAAAATTTGTTGTTACAATAAAGTAAAAGTTGGCGGCTATGTTAAGTGGTTAATTAGTAATTGCACAAACTAAGAAGAAAACGATGCATAAGAATTTTCAAATACAAATTTGAATTGCAAGTATAAATTACGCATTTCGTGGTGCACATTAAATAAAAAACACATTTAATTAGAGGTTGAAAAGGTACTCTAGGAGCCCTAGGACCACAGGTGAGAACTGAGTAGAGTGGAGACGGTAATGTTTTTATTTTTTATTTTTTTGCTTTTAGAATTATTTTGTTTCGATTATGAGTGCGGCATGCAAGTAGGCAACAGACAATTCTGTGCACGAGATTAGACTATTTATTTGTTTTTCGGATGAGACCTTGAAAAAGTTCAAATCATACATCGCCACCACACCACGTGCCATTCAATTCAATTCCATGGAGCAGCCATCAACGCACGTGTACTGTTTCCTTTGTCACCACCAAACGGGCACGCACGCATTACCTGTACCATGTCCTGTGAATGAAAATATTATTTGAGCCTTTTTAAGTAATTTGATATTTTTGAAATATTCTGTACATATTCTTCAAATTGACTAAACTTGTGCGTTTACATAAACATGTCTCAAAGTCCTGCGTTCACAATTTGTTTCTTGCTGTATGAATGCATGAGTTTAGCATGAGTTGTGAACGCATAACTTGTCAATTATTTTTTAATCAATAACATTATTGTTATATATTTAAAAGATTGGAATAAAATCCAAAAGTTTCTATCGTCAAAATAAAATGATTTTAAAAAAATAGAGATTTGCATGCTTTATTAGGGACGGTTCAAATTTCTGAATTTAATAATTTTTTTAATTATCACCCTGATAATCATATTTGATAAAAATTAAAAAAAGGAAAAAACCAGACTCTAAAAATCAAGCGCTGATCTGTGGATTAGGCATTTAGGATATACTCCGTAAGAGATTACATAATATATAGGAGGGGAGCAATGACCGAATCTCCTTGAATTCTGTTTACATGCTCCACAACATCAAATTTCTAGCTGTACTTAAATGATGCTAACTAAATCAAAGTTAGGTGTCAATGACACCTGTTTATCCGTTTATCTTATCCGTATCGTATTTGATAATACGGATATGAATAAGATTTTTTTTTCGTTAACTTAATGGATATGAGTATGGGTAAGAATTTTTTTCGTTAGATAAACGGATATGGGTACGGGTACAAGTTATTTCATACTCGTTGAATAACGGGTAATTATATAAAATAAAATATCATAAGAAAATATTATGCTAAATATTTTACTTTTTTATTTGAATGTTAATTTATTATTTAGTTAACGAATTGAATTTGTTATAAGAGATATTTGTAATTTTATTTTTATCTTAATAAAAAATTATTACTTAGAATTAATTGCATATTTATATTTTAATTTTATATTAGTAATTGTTATTGCATATGTATGACATGACAAGTTTTGATGGTTTATTTGTAAAAATAATAAAACTATTATACATAATACAACACTCCAATTGAAAGTGTTTGAAGCACTCTAGTAGTGTCTCTAGATGGTAAGAGAAGAGATTATTTACAACCCTAATATAACACTCTAATTGAAGATGTTTGATGCACTCTAGTAGTGTCTATATATGACAAGATAATAGAACATTTACAACCCTAATATAACCCTTCAATTGATGGTGTTTGGAGCACTTGAGTAGTGTCTCAAGATTGCACGATAATAGGGCATTTACAACCCTAACACAACACTCAAATTGAAGATGTTTAGAGCACTCTAGTAGTGTTTTTATATGGCAAGATAATAAAACATTTACAACCCTAATACAACGCTTCAATTAAAGGTGTTTGGAGTATTCTAATAATGTCTCTAGATGCAAGAGAAAATGATAGTTGCAACCCCAATGCAACACTTCAATTGAAGATATTTGAAGCACTTTAGTAGTGTCTCTAAATGACATGATAATATAATGTTTATAATCTTAATACAACACTTCAATTGAAAGTGTTTGGAGCACTCTGATAATTGAATCTCCAATTCACATAGAGGCAGGAATTCTTGTCCATTGTGTTCATTTGTCATCTGTTTCGATCTGAATAGTTATAATTGAAATATAAATTTTATATTTTATTTATGACTGTTTAAATCGAAACAGATGGATACCCATGTGCAAAAAATTTCTGCCAACATATGAGCCGAAGATTCGATTCTCAGAGTGAAGTCTTATCCTAATCAAAGTAATAACTTACCCAACCTAGCTGTACAAACTTTTTAACTTCGTATTAACAAATGCTACCTTAACTAAAAAAAATAGCAAATTTGTATTAACGAGTGTTATATCAATTAGAGCAAATGTCAACAACGAATATGTAAAGTTGATTATATATATAATCCACTTTTTCACTCTAGCTGTATAAAGTGTCAATGTTGTAATTTAAAAATACTAATATTTTTTAAAATAATTAATTAATCGTAGTATAGACAAATTGAACGAAATTTAAAGAAAAAAAATGAATTTTATAGGAGACCTAATGCAAGTTAGGTACAAGGAGTTTGCAATTTTTTATTGATCGGAGCTTTAGACTTTAAAACATAAAATAAGATGTTTAGAAAGACATGGTTTTATGCAGTACTTTTCTGTGGAATATTATAAGTTTGAAATTGAGTATTTATATTAAAGTGAGTTAAGATTTTTGAATTCACCCCATACAAAATTTTTATTTAAAGATGGATAAATATATAACAGTAAATGTCAGATGCAATTTTTTTTTTTTTTCTTTCAAACCGGTAGGCAAACGCAAATATAGATGTACCCATAGTTGACAAATGAATTATTCAGATCGGCGAGGTCAAAAATTCGTGATTCGGAAATAATTTGGATATAATTCAGAAATGATTCATAACTATTCGGATTAGAGATCTCAGTCCCATAAGAGAGTAATAAAAGAACCCCCCCCCCCCCCCCCCCCCCCCCCCAAAAAAAAAAAAAAAAAAAAATATAGGAAAAGTTCGCGAATAATTCGTAAAATTTGTGAATTTTGAATTTAATTCGGTCAACCGAATAATTCAGTATTCGATATTCAGTTTGACATCACAAAATAAATAAATTATTCAGATATAATTTTCAAATCTTGTTACTGTGGGTCTCATGAATTATGTCGGTGTTATTAAAATATGGGGGGTTTGGTGTTTTAACGCAAAAGGGAAGGAAAGAATGTTGGGCTTCTGATTTTTGTGCGTTTTGTAGGATGACGACCCGACAATGGCATTGAATGGGACAACTTAAAAAGTGTTCCTTTTTCACAGACAAATAATGGAGAGCAATCTTTAATATATTCAATTTATGACAGATCACAATTCTGTCCGGTTTATAAGTTGTCACGTATAATGTGTATATCTTCAGATGTAAATGCAACTTTAGAGATGGCCTTGCAAGAAGTGATCTGGCGTCTCTGATATATATACGACAGGAGTACATTATTTTGCTTCGGTTTTAAAGTGGTTTCGAACCAAAACCTTCGTCTAAGCTTGATTTGTAAAGCATTATAGCACCTACGCAAATCATTTAGATTTATGATCTATTTAATTCCCTACTACTGAAAAGAGATGCACAAACAAGAAAAAAGACAACAGACTAGTTTAGTCTATGGCTCTATGCCAATTCAAAAGCTTTTCCTTAACAACCAAAGATTTCCATAAAGTTCCACAAGTAATAAAAATTACTCTAATTATAGATCAATAAATAATTTCAATCATAATTGATTGCAAAATTTAGCGAATAATTTTGCAATATGCAAGCTCTTGTGGTATGAATACTCTCGTACATTTTCATTAGGTAGAAAAGGGTGTCAAACTCTACATCCAAGAAATACTTAGTACCCATGAGATATTGAAATCACAAGCGAATGAACAGCTGAGCCATTTGATGCATTAATGTCCATTGGCACTCAACTCAGTTCATTGATTGAAAATTTTGCATTGGTCATAATAATATTTACATAGTTAAATCTCAGTCGTGATGGTGCAATTTCATTTATTAGAAACCAGGAGTTCCCACGTCAAGGGAACTCCTCGATCAATCTAAGCTTCTCAAGGATTAACTTCTCTTGCTTGGCATCTGGTATAGTTCACGTCAAGAAATGACAACAGCTGCAAAGTAAACAAATAAAAAAGGAATGTGCAGAAACATCCCCTAAATATTCATGCACTTTTAAAATCTTCATCGATTTGTAGTTATTACTTTTCAGGTCCATGAATATATGGGGATTAAAAGAGGATATAATCCAGAATTTCCTTAAAAATGAAGCTATGGTACTATAAATAGCACGGAATAGTCCGTACTATAGATCAATACCTCCGTTTTCAAAGTATAAACAATCGATTTGAACTGTTCAAGATGATCATATGAATCATATTACTTGCAGACCAAATCTTACTTATTTCACAATTTTTTTACTATCTTTTTAGCTAGGTAAAAAATCACTTAATCTAACAATTCTTGATCATTCAATAGTGATTTTCTACCCATCTAAAAATATAGTGAAAAAATTCTAAAAATGTAAAATTTAGTATGTAGGTATATTTTCATATGGAGACCATGTTGAACTGTTCATGTTGACTATTTGAAAAAAATAAGATATTGATCCATAGTATGGACCAACCCGCACTATGCACAGTACCATAGCCTCATTCAAATAAAAAATAGTTTATTGCTATAGGATACACTCCTGATCAGGATTATCAGTGAAATTGGAGTGGAGGGCATTGCCATCACTGTCAACAATAGCAGAGATTGTCATTGATGACTCCACACACAAAATGGCAGCAATTGCATCCAATTGTGTGACTTCATTTCTGAACATCAACCTTGCATGGGCTGGTACAAAAGGAAAACTATATGTTGAAATTTCATAATCACAAATGACATAAGAGGTAGGAAGTAGTATTTGGGGTCAAGCTGTTTATTCCCCCCAATACCATTTGTTTTAGGCCTCAGTATGTAAAAAAGTCAGGCCACTAGCCAGGGTTGGAGGCAGGGTTTGACTGAATGGGAAATAAATCAGCTGAAATTCTGAGATTGGGCACTGTTCACCTTGAAATTCCTGCAATCCGAAATCTAGCCATCAAATTTTTTCAAGAACGCATCTCGAAACAGCTGGTTTTTCCTTGCACGTCTCTCGGGAACAGTTCAACGACTGGATTTGGATTGCAGGGAACAGTACCAACCTCAGATTTTAGCAGATTAGGATCTGACTGAATAGGGGTCAATTTTTTTATTTTTAACAAGTAGGTGAGTCAGAGAGAAAATATAAGAGAGAGATAATATAAAATAAGAATGGTCTTGTGACTCCATGTGAGCTTTTTGATTTTTTTATTAAAAAAAGTTCTAAAATGCTAGAAGTCTCCCAAATTGTACACAAGTAATTTATTTTAAAAAGGTTCGAGGTAATTAATATAAAATTTCACAAAAAAATATGGGGGTCAATTTTCTTATACACGTAACATTTTACTATAAAATATAAAACAAAAGAATAGTTTCATTGTCGGTTTTTGAAAAAAACATAGGGGGGTCAATTAACCCCCATTCTGTTAACATATCTCCGCCTCTTCCACGAGCGGATACGTTAGGGCATGGGTTCACATGACGTGACCATTCTTTGAAAAATTGGCATGTCACAGTATGACACGTGTGATCATGACCATTATGTCCTGATCTAATAGTGAATTTTGAATAAACTAATTAAAATTATGAAAAAAAGTAGTCATATTTGGACACGACATGTGTGGTCACATGTGACTATTGTGCTGTGACCATCCAATCAAATTTGGTCACGGCATATGACCCAAGTAATGGCGTGACTAATCACGACACACATATTTACCTAGGCCTCAGAGGTAACAATAGACCACCTGTTCCTAGCAACCTACTAAAAACTAATGGAAATTGATTTCTGTTAATTTATGGCAAAAACTCCCTGCGAAATTTAAATTCAGGTGTCGAACTGTTATCAGTCTCAAACATAACATTAGAGAGAAAAAGGGTTCCTCGAATGTACCTTGAGCCAACCTAATCAAACTCTCAAGCATGCGCACAGTTGTCCGAGCTGAAAAACACCAAAAATGAGAAATCAGGATCTCTGGATATAAAAGCAAACAGTTTAAGAATAATTAAAAAAAAAGCCAAGTAAACCTGCATTATCTGTAGCTGATCTTCTCTGAAGTTGATAGTAGCTAGAAATAATTTGTTCAGACTCCTTTGTAAGAGCAGGTCTAAAATGCTGCTTCACATAATGAATGTACCTGAAAAGTAATTGTAAAATAATTTACTGCTAAAGGACTTACAAGGGCTGAAATGGGGTTCAGATGGATCATTTCATGTCTAACTCCTATTTAATTGGGCAGCTTGGGCATGCAATAAAGATATTAAACAAGATGATATACAATAAGAAAACTAAGGGAATTGACATTTGTATACCTTCGCAACATAGGTAGAGACCACATATTATCTGAGTCATCCTTCTTCTCTTGGTTATCTTTACTTTTCTGCAATCACAAAATAGATAAAATCATATCAGATTTACTTTTGCTTATCTCTGGCTTAAATTAACAAGGATTGCCATGAAAGAAGCTTACCTCAGCTAATATATGAGAAGAAACGATGGCATCCCATTCTGGATTTTTTGTATCCAGAAGGACAAGAACTATATCAAATCTACTCAGTAATGGTCCAGAAAGTGTCGTATTGACAGATAAAGCTGAGGTTTCATCCAGAGGAACAACACTTAGAAACTAATCCTGTTGAAAATAATTATTTTTGTAGCATATTTGGCGATTTCTCCTTTCTCCTATTTTTTGGAAAATGACTCAAATAAATGAAGTGAACTATTTAATTTCTGATTCGCTCTAAACCTTCACTGATTTTGTGTGCAATAATAGATTTCCAAAGTTTTTGAATAAGAAAGGGTACATTGATTAGGATCATATTGTCCCTTTGGATTTGTTGCACCAAAGACAGTAGTTCTGGTGCTGAGAGTTGTTACAAGACCAGCCTGAAAATATTACAGAGAAATCAGTGCTAAATTCACAATAATTCAAATAATGGTAATAAAATAACTCAAAAACTACCTTGGCAACGCTTATTGTCTGCTGCTCCATTGCTTCATGTATTGTTGCTCTGTCATGTTCGCGCATGCTACATTAGTATAAAAGCAATTATTAGATACAACTCGTATTGTCTTCAATGGAATGCTGATCAATTAACAAAAATAAAAAGCTTCTAGACATGCACTACAAATAGGGGTGTAAACAAAGTGGATAATGCTGATACCAAATCCGTATCCGTTTTTTAATGAGCGGATACGAAAACGGATATGAATAGTAAATTGATATCAAAATTCAAAACCAAATCCGCTTTAAACGGATACGGATAATCTACAGATATGGATTCGAATACGGTTACGAAACGAATAATTGTCGGATAATTGAATTATATAAACTTTAAGTAAAAATACTAAATTAAAAAAATTTTAAAAATAAGAAAAACAAATCAGTAAAGAAAAACAAAAGTAAAATAATAAAGGTTTAAAAAATGGAGAAGATATAGGACTGGAGAAGAGTTAGGGAATGAAGGATATGTTTGTGACTAACTGCTTTGAGAAATAAATGAGCGAAAAGTGAAAAACAGTAGATATCTGGAGTTCAAAACATTTTAGTCCCACTATTAAATTTGAAAGAAAGTTGAAATTTTCAGATAGGTTCGGAGAGATGCTAAGTCATAGCAGAAGGGAGGATTCCAAATGATATTAACTCCAGAAAGTCTAAGTTATCGCGTGGTGGAGAAGCGAAAATTTCGAATGCGAATATTGAGGATATCCGCTCTGTTTGACCCTCTACAGCCGAATCCGTTTCTGGATCTCTACCCTGTATTAAATAATTATCCGTATCTGCTCCGCTGGATTATCCGGATCCGGGTCTGATTCGAATATGGAGAGGATACGGTCAGAGTTTACCGAATCCGTTTACACCCCTAACTACAAAGAGATAATGAAATTAATCATAAATGCAATGTCCACCTGTCAAATTCATCTATGCAACAAAGGCCACCATCAGCCAAAACAAGTGCTCCAGCCTCAAGCATCCACTCCCCTGGAATCAGAATGTAAAAAAATCTGACATGAAAATGAAAAATGATGTAGAATTTCATGCTGCAATATAAAAGTAGTTTTCACAAATCTTTATCTATGCATTGGTTCCAACAATTGATACAACAGCATATCTGCAACAAAACAGCCACTTTAAACAGTTAGAAATTACAAACAGGTAGAGATGCATGAGTTTCCTCGCACACAAATAATGTACCTGAATCCTTGACAGCAGTCACAGTTAAACCTGCACTTGTGCTTCCCAGTCCCGTCGTGATTACAGAGCGGTTGCTTAATTTAGCTGCAAACTTCAAGAGCTGTGACTTCCCAGTACCTGAAATTCATTTAATCACCAAATTCAGCTGACATCTTACAAAAGGCACAATTAATATTCAGGTTTCAAATGACTTGAAAAAATCCCTGTCTACAAAAATATGCCAGGGAAAACTTCTATTTTCTAAAATTTAATGATGAATCTATATATCTTTCGGATGTTATTTTACATGATTTGCTAATTATTTTGTCTACATTTTTTGCAAATACCAAGTACCTGGATCACCGACAAGAAGCATGTGAGGTTCACCACGAACTTTAGTACCAGAAGCATCAACATGTTGAACACCTCCGATCATTGTTAGAGAAACTGAACAAAAGGATTATAATCTGTTATTATAAAATAGCTGCATCTGCAATAAACTTTTGTAGTGAAAGGAGCAGAAAACACCTTACTTGCAAGCTTAACTGTAAAGAGCCCGAAAATTTGGGGGCAAATTCCTTGCAAAATGGCATTTCTTCCTGTACATACCAATTGCAACAGCTTAGTATTCGATGCATGCAACTAAGAAGGTCGGTTCTAATAAATAATATGCTTTTCAGCAGATAGTATTAGTCTTTTCTTAGGAAATGACCTTCTGTGAGTCATTAAAATTGGTATTTGAAGTGGAAAATTTTGTTCAATAAAAAAAATTATTAGAGTTAATTAACAGTACCAGACATTAACAATCTGTAATGGTACCTTTTAGAGGAGTGCTTCTGTAATGCGACCAAAATTGCTCAAATTCCTTGATGACGTCATCAGGGATTTCAGTCTCAGACTTCAACTCATTGGTTCTTCTGATTTAGCAAAAAATATATACAAAGAAAGGTCAAAGGTTTCAGTAAGTAATTGACAAAAATGTGATAAATGAGTTCACAACACAATAGTTTTAGCAAACAAAAAAAAATTACCTTACAAAATTAGCAACTATTATTGGTTCAAGATCACATCTCACGTCCTTCAAACCTGATGACCATTTGGCAGTTAAAACACCTGTAATTATCACATCATCTGAAGCAAGAAAAGGTAACCAGTAAGCATAGGCACAGAAAGCAATGAGAGATATCAGGATATCAGTAACATAAAATAGAATTGGTAAATTAGTCAAGAAAAACTAAGTACTAATAAAAAAAGGAAAGTAAACCTCCTGCTTTGACCAGGTCAACAAGGTCATCCATTAAGACTACTGGAATAGAACGAGGTATAGATCCAACTCCTAGAAGCTGTGCACTTTCCTGGATCTTTATTTCTTGGTAATCATGGCAAATCATGCTATCTTCTATGCACTGAAATGATACCCCTGCGCATGTTTTCGATCCCTGATGCATTATTGTTTGGGCCAATTAGCAAATTGAATACCATTCAAATCAAATTGGAAAATACGTGAGTCCTCGACATATACCCGGGATGGACAAGACGAGGGAAGATTTATTCTGTTTCCAGTCTCAATCTCTGGATAAACTTTAAATCTGTTGATATTCAGATTAAGAAAAGAAAAAAAAGTTCTCAAGTATAAGTAAATGAAATCCTAATATTCAGATTAAGAAACAAAACGGAAACGAGCTGTGATGTAATTTCCACATAGCAACACCAAAGACCAATATTATTAAATAGGAGAAACCTCAGTTCCATTTTGCCCCTTTTGGACAAAGTTATATAATACACTTGTTTCCATGATTTTATTGGAAACATAAAGTATAAAGTTGGACAAAAGATGACACAAGAATACACTAAGATAGCATCTGCATTCTGTAGGGAATTAGGATGTCATTACCTGCCCTTGCACTTCTTACACCGATACTCCCGTTCCCCTTCTATCATTTTGACAGCCCCTGATCTTATAACAGTTCCCCGCAGAGTCAAAAGCATACCTCTGTGTTTTACCCTTAATCTCCCAATCGATGGAAATGTTTCTACATAACATTAATAACCAACAGTAAAATGTTGAAAATAAGAGAAACAAAATGTAAACACTGACTAAAATTTGATGGAGAAAAAATTCTTACCGGGGCACTCCAAAGGAGAACCACTGATATTGATGCGAACATGGATATAAGCTTTCTCACTTGCTCCATCCTTCGTATCCTTCAACTCTTGAAAGACCACTCGCTGAAAACAAAAAAAATAAGAAAGGTAAAATCAGTCAATTGACATCTAATTAAATCAATATAAAAGTAAAACTGAGACTGTTGAACTGGCCTGGGACCGATGAGCAGCCTCATCAAATAGGGGAAGGAAATCAGTCGGGTGGGAAAATAGGAGGTGTGCCAGTTCAGGATCAAAATTTAAAATCTCTGCAAAACTAAAAGAAGAAAGCTGAGAAGTTAACGGAAGTGATTAAAAATTATTAGAGAAAAAAAGAAGAAGGATGAACTTACTGAACGATAAGAGGATAATGGAGCGTTTGATCCGGAGAGAGAATGATAGAACGGAGATCAGAGGAATGGAAGCGTATAAGAAATGCGGCGAAAGACTTTTTCACGGTTTCCGGCGCTGGCATCGCCCCTACCATGTCGAAGGTGGCGAGGTGGCGCCGGAAATGCGTAATTTTGGCGGGAAAGGGTAGTAGCCTAGTAGTCTATTGAGTGCTGAGGAAGCAGCAGTTTTCCGTTTTTATTGGACTCAATAATTCCAGATTGTTTGGGCCGGAGCATTAATGTCTTGGGCTGGATCAAAGTAAGCTGACCTCGATGGGCTTAAAAAGAGACATTGACAGGAGCAGTATTTACTATTTAGTCTTCCTGCTCTTTACAACTCAACAACTTAGCTAACTGGATTCATGGTTATTGTGATAACCGTTAATTCAATTATGTATTTTTAAGAAAAATTTAAATATTATGAATTATATTTTCTATAACTTTCGTTACATATTTTGTTAATTCAATTAGCATTTCGCTACATAACTCTAGGTCGGGAGTCGATTTGGGACTTGACAATTATCTTTAGAAATCGATGTAGGCAATAGAGACGTCAAATTTTGATCTGATTTGATCTGAATTGAATGGGTGAAGATTTTTTTTTACTGACTCGAATCGGATCGGGTCATATTCCTGCACTGGCCCAGGGCCCAGTTCATCTGAGACCACCCCACGAAATCTATAGAAAGTGAAAACAAGGTGCGAACCAAATGGTCCAAGACATCGCTCTCCAACTCAATGGCCGGTCACTTCTCTTTGAACTTTTGGTTGCCCAATGGACCACAGGAATCTAATCATCTGTTGCCAGTTACCGTGTAACCTTCTGTGCAACTAACATGAACACCTTCCGCAGAGGCGGGTTCTAAAGATGATAGTGACGGGTTCATTAGTCAAGCTTGGGTGCTGATCGCTTATACAGATATCTGATCTGTCTGAATGAAGGCGTACTAGCAAGTCGCTTTCCGAGTTTGTCCTGAGGTTTTATGTGACTCATAATGAAACTTGAAAATTATGTTGGGAATCCTGCTAGTATGGAGCCCGACTATATTATATGACAAAACTGTCACGTCTTTAACCGTTGCGGGCGAACTAATCTAAACCTTTATACCTGGCTGCATGCACCATTGTATAATTTTACAATTTTAACTTGAAAGTAATTAAATTGTTTTGTCAGTTTGTAAAGCTTAGGGGACCATGGGGGAAGCGGTTTAAAGGTGAAAATGATGCTTATTTTATTTCCATCTCCATATGATGCCAAACTGCTAGGCGACAGGTCAATAGAAATAGGGGTATTCTTTGGCACGTGGGAGATGGTCCCTCCCACGCTCACTGGGCCCAATTAGGTGCTGGTCGGACCCACAGGAGTTGAGCTGGATTTGTTCCCCTTGTCCTATAACAAAAATAAAATAACAATCATCTTGTTTTAATGTGGTGGATGTTTGTGTGGTCACAGGCAATCTATGCTGTCCAACGGTCAATTTCGAGATATCAAAAGCTTAAGCGATGAATGTTTGCATTTCCCTTTTTTCAGAAAAAAAAAAAACTTTAATAGCAATCTCGATTCTTCTGATTGTAATTGGTCGTTAATTTACTTGCATCAAATTATTATGGTTATCCCGAATTGGATTGAGATAATAATAACATGCATTTCTTGTCTAATGGTTGATCATCATCTCAACGTAGACTCAAAAGAACAACTAAACTGAACACGAAAATTTAGCATTTTAATGCTCTTCAATAGAACGAGATTTTTTTAAAATATAACAGTGTTTAACATTTTACAAGATATTGACACGATAATATCATTATCATTATTAACGCAATCAATACGAACTAGAGTAAGGCTTGGGTGCTATAGATAGCATAAGATCATCCGTGCTACCGCTTTAAAAATCTATTGTGTAAACTTCAAATTCAAATTAAGTTCGATTTAAATAGTTCAATAAATTGGTTATATAATAAACTTGTAGAATACTAATTTTTACTATTTTTGAATTTTTTTTACTATTTTGTATAATTTACGAAAGATGACAAAAAAGGCCTAAAATATTAACAATTTTCTTTTATTTTTAGGTCATTATTGGCCATTTCATAAATCATAAAAGAATATTAAAAATTAGTATTCTACAAGTTTATAATATAACTAATTTATTGAGCTACTTCAATCGAAATTTGAAGTTTATACGATATGTTTTGAGACCGTAGCACGGATGACCTTAAGCTATATATTCATAACACCCAAGCCTTACCTATGAACTATATGTATGTATAGAGTACAGAGGCAGGAGCGAAACGAGATTTTCAAATTGTGTAGGTCAAATTAATGAGCCAGTTAAATAAAATTTTCATGCTATAAAAAATTAATTTTATACTATCCATAGCGTTTCACTTGAAAATATAAATAACAAATATTTTTTATGAAAATTAACAGGGTCAATTGATCACGTATGTTGTATATATGTCAATCGTTCCCGATCTGTGTGGAGGAATCATAATATCATTGAATAATTAATTAATTATTAAGGCTTGATATTCAGAAGTGGAATTTTTTAATTGTTCTTTTATTACCCGTTGTCAGAAAAAAAAACGTCTTATCTTTTTAGTGAAAAAAAAAATCACGTTATTTGATGACACAATTTCAGCAAGTTAAGTTTTCACTATGTATTCATAACCTCAACATTTTCTCCTTTGAATTGTTTTTGATAATTTATCTCTAGTTGTGCTCAATATATTATAATAATTAAATAAAATCTATTACATATAAGATAACAATTTTTTTTTTTGAAAATATACGATCCAATAGTCAAATCTCAAAGTATCAATCGTTATTTCTTTTGAAATACAATTTATCACGCTACTATTCTTGTTGTTGGCGGGTGCAGACTCGCTCACTTGCGAAAGTTGAGATATATCAGAGGATACGCACTCACTGGAGAGAGGAGTGTGTATCCTCTGTGATATCTCAACTTTTGCATGACCGACGTGTCCGGTGCCTATATTATGTGTGATTTGAGATTCGTGCATAGCATATTTAAACGGTTGGGATTTTACATAAAGTCACGCAAAGAACGCAAAGTTTGAGATATCTCAGAGGATACAGGAGAGTCCCCACTACGAAGTTCCATTGAACTTGATGTTTTCGGTCGTCAGATTTTCTATTAAATGAACAAAGAAATCAAATACGTTGCGAGTATTATTCACAAGTTAATGGGTTAAAGTGCTACTGCTTTACTTTTCAAGTAACAATCGATTACAGAGCATCCTGCGTGAGTCACGCATTTAAGAGAACTGGGGTCTCTACTTTCCGCGTGCGGGTGGCCCAACTGTTGCTCCGTCAAAAATGGACTCCAAATGAATCCCGAATGGAACAAATTTTCGAAAAAGGTTACAATTGGATCTTCTGTGGTTCTTTTTTAATAAATAGGTGTTCCAAGTCTGGAAAAGTTAATTTTATGCCAGCTACACCGTTTCGCATCGATATTGGCTCAGAATCAGATGCATGGAATATTTACAACAGAAACCCTGGAAAGTTAGATAGTTGTGACAACTTTGTACTGTATTTTTCTGATCTTTAACAATAGATATCTCCTCTACAATTTCATATTGAGATAATTTTATTCAGAATGTTTGTACAACTGTTACAAGCCAAAAAACTTGAACACATTTCATGGTAGCCTCCATAGTTTTTCAGAATTTCATATGACTTAATCCTGAAAAATATATAGAGAAATTAACAAAATTTCTAACTAATTCGATTTATTTTCCTATATTCAAAATAATATTTGCTTTGTTACTTCGAAACAACAAATGTTGATAGCCTATAAAATTATTACTTATAAAAAAATTGTATTTATTCAATAATAATAAAAAGTAAATTTGACAATACTGAAAAAAAAATCTTTCTTATTTTTCTTATTTTTTTAAATATTAAAGTATACAATATAATTTAGTTGTGGCTCTACTACTATTATTATTTTATGTTAACACAAAATTGTTTGAAATTAGGTTACTGTGCATGGATGCTTTACTTATGACTTATATAATAAAACGATGTTTAGTTAATTAGTTTTACTTGTTCATAGTGAGTGTTGCAACAATATGTTGCTTAGTGATGCTCAAATATGACAAAAAAATATTATCATATGTGTTGATGGTCTAAAATCATGGACGGAGCATGAGTATCAAACTATATATGGAGGTTAGATGTGAATGGAGGTCAAATGTATAAATTTTTCATACTAAAAATAGAGGTCGATTTATCATATTTATCACATTTTACTCAAAATTTTATATAAAATCTTACATAAATATAACAAATTTTAAAAAAATGGATGTTAATTTACCGTAATTATTACATTTATCGTATTTAAAAAAAAATTAATTGACCCCATTCACAAAGAATACCTCCGGCTCTGTCTAAAACTATTTAGGATGTACTCTACAAATTAATCATTAAAGAATAGAAAGGAGAAGGGAGGTGAACTGGACTCTGACCGAGGAGTATACTTGCTCCAGAATAAAAAAAAAATTGAGATAAAAACGAGAGAAGAGAAAGAGAGCAGAGGTGAGAGCTATTTAGCATAGGGGTGTGTCAACGTGTACGATACGGGTTGAGTGGAACCATTTTCATACTCATATTCACTAAGAATTAATCTTACTCATACCCTACCCATACCCGTTAAGAATTTGCTTTATCCTACCCTACACATACCTGTTAAGATTAGCGAGTAAGGACAAGGTAGTGGGCAAATAACTAATAATACAAATGTAATAGTTTTATTATTTGTACAAATAAATTATAAAAACTGATCATGTCATGCATATGCAATCACAATTACTAATATATAAAATTAAGTTATAAATATACAATCAATTATAACTAATAATTTTTTTATGAAGTAAAACAAATCAAAATTACAAATAACTCTTCTAACAAATTCAATTGTAACTAACAAAACATTCAAATAAAAAATAACATGTTTAGCATAATATTCTTCTTACAATAACATGCATACATTTTCTCATGATGTAATTTATTTTATATAATTACCCGTTACCTAACGAGTACGAAATAACATTTATCCGTATCCACATTCGTTTATATAATGAAAAAAAATAATTATCCATATCCATACCTAAAAAGCTAACAAAAAAAAATCTTACATACCTATATCTATCTTATTGAATGCGATAGAGTAGAGTAAATAGGTAAATGGAGATCGTTGACATCCCTAATTTAGCAACTCAATAAAATTTCTCACCCTCAAATAACCAAATCGTAATGTACCATCTCCTTAATTCCATCCCCTTCTCTTTCTTCTTTCTACACGCGGGCGGTTGGTGATCTAGAGCACAATCTTAGTAATATATTAATTTTGTTATTGTCTGTTTATATTATTTTAAATAAAATTTCCTCTTACGATGTATGAGGTTATAACTTGCTATTCGTATTCATTTGATAATATACAATAAAACAACTATATGAATGTCACATATTGTTTCGGATGTACAATTGTTGAAAATAATTTATGTGTTTGTTGAAATAATCTCCTCATATAATGAAAACATTCTCTCTTTTTTTGTCCCTTAGACATATATACCATTAAACGTACAAGTGCATTACAAAAACCTACAATACCAGTAACAATTAGTATACATGCACATAAAATAAATCTTATACACACCTAAATTATATATTAATTAGAACATAGCAGATAAAATAAATCTTATACACTCACCCACTCTTACCAACAGAAAACATTATTTATATAAGATGGAATTAATCCAACTCAGATAAAAAAAATAATAATTATGAAGATTTTGTTATGTATGTTTTCATTTTTTTGCTTAAATGTTTTAGAATTTATGAAGTTTATTGATTATTTTGTCATTAATCTAATGGCTGATAACATAATAAAAATTGATAACACATTCTTATTTTAGATTAATTAAACATCTAAAAATTTTGTAAGAATATGAACCGTCTAAATTTGTAAAGCACAAAGCAATAATTTCTAATTAATATTGTCTTGTTCCCAATAGGTCCGACGTCGACGTCCGAATTGAACAAAAGGACCTGATTCTAAATAACCTTAAAATTTAAATTATTTCAAATAATAGTACTCCGGCCATTTTTATTAATATTCCAAAAAAAATAGATAATTTTAAAAATAACCTCGTTTTTTTTTTTTTTATTAATGCCCTAACCGCTTGGAAGCGGAGCGGGCCAATATCAACACCAAACCGCCCATATAGTGGGCGGTCCACTGTTTTTTTTTTTTTTTTTTAAAACAGAAATTTTTTTTTATTGAAATATTAGAAATGTTGAATATATTTCTTTAGAAATAGATGTAATAAAATATAATTTGATTTATTAGAAAGACTACAACAAATAACCTGGATCAATATTTTTCAGGCCGGATTTTTCGCGGCTGTAAGAAAAATTAATATATCTCTTTATGTGTTATTGGACAAAAATAAATATGCTTAGATTCTGAGTTATTGATCCCGGTTCAAAAGTCACTTCTATGTAATCTAGAAAATATTGTGATCCTTCTAGGAAATTTAATTTATAAAAAGGTGTATCTATTTTGAGAATTCTTTTTTAATAACAAATATTAAATAACTTTATTTTTTTATTTTTTTTCAAAAATAAATGCAACTTTTCATAAATTAAATGTTCTAGAAAAATTACAATATTTTCTAGATTACATAGAAGTGACTTTTGAACCGGGATCAATAACTCAGAATCTAAGCATTTTTATTTTTTTCCAATAACACATAAAGAAATATATTAATTTTTTTTACAGCCGCGAAAAATCCGGCCTGAAAAATATTGATCCGGGTTATCTGTTGCAGTCTTTCTAATAAATCAAATTATATTGTATTCCATCTATTTTTAAAGAAATATATTTAACATTTCTAATATTTCAATACAAAAAATACAAAAAATTAAAAAATTAATATTTTTTAAAAATAAAAAAATAAAAAAAAACCACACAACCCGCCCCTGACAGGGGCGGTTGTCTTATTTTTTATTTTTTATTTTTATTTTTTTTATTTTTAAAAAAATATTTATTTTTTAATTTTTTTAATTTTTTGTATTGAAATATTAGAAATGTTAAATATATTTCTTTAAAAATAGATGGAATACAATATAATTTGATTTATTAGAAAGACTGCAACAGATAACCCGGATCAATATTTTTCAGGCCGGATTTTTCACAGCTGTAAAAAAAATTAATATATTTCTTTATGTGTTATTGGAAAAAAATAAAAATGCTTAGATTCTGAGTTATTGATCCCGGTTCAAAAGTCACTTCTATGTAATCTAGAAAATATTGTAATTTTTCTAGAACATTTAATTTATGAAAAGTTGCATTTATTTTTGAAAAAAAATAAAAAAATAAAGTTATTTAATATTTGTTATTAAAAAAGAATTCTCAAAATAGATACACCTTTTTATAAATTAAATTTCCTAGAAGGATCACAATATTTTCTAGATTACATAGAAGTGACTTTTGAACCGGGATCAATAACTCAGAATCTAAGCATATTTATTTTTGTCCAATAACACATAAAGAGATATATTAATTTTTCTTACAGCCGCGAAAAATCCGGCCTGAAAAATATTGATCCGGGTTATTTGTTGTAGTCTTTCTAATAAATCAAATTATATTTTGTTACATCTATTTCTAAAGAAATATATTCAACATTTCTAATATTTCAATAAAAAAAAATTTCTGTTTTAAAAAAAAAAAAAAAAAACAGTGGACCGCCCACTATATGGGCGGTTTGGTGTTGATATTGGCCCGCTCCGCTTCCAAGCGGTTAGGGCATTAATAAAAAAAAAAAAAACGAGGTTATTTTTAAAATTATCTATTTTTTTTGGGATATTAATAAAAATGGCCGATAGTACTCTCTCTAGAACACCGTCCTTGCTTCATCTGTCTCCTTTTCAAATTATTATATATATCTTCTCGTCAATTTTTCTTAAGTTTTCTCGAATTATTTTTTGCCAAGTTTTGTGGTCATATGAAAAAATAAATGTTTTAAGTTTGATCGACTTAGTATGTTTTAAAAAAATTATTCAGTAATTAGATATATGATATATTCTTAATTTATTTTTTGTGGTTCTGAATGAGTATGAAAAAATATATCTACCTACGAACTATAGTAAAAAGGAAGATACACAAGTTTTATTTTATTTTTTAAAGGAGGAGGAGAGAGGAGGAGAACCAGAAGAAGAATATTGTTTGTTTTAAAATTTTAAATAAAATTTTCTTGTGACTTGTGAGTCATCTTTTAATATCTCATATTTACCAACTAGTATGCTCTTATGAACACCAATATCAAATTAATACGTTTAAAACATAGAATATAAGTAAAAAAAATATGTACAATTCAAAATTAAATATCTGCAAAAATAAAATAAACAAAATTCGACCTTAAGTTCCAAAATTAAATATTGACTGAATGATTGGTACAAACGTAGGCAACATCAGCCTGTCGCCATCAAATCAATTGCCCTGATTTGTACGCATAATCGGACTAGCAAATTTTGTCCATATATTGATTAGATTTTTTATTTTTAGAAATTGAAAAAATTAAATCACTAGAAATAAATTGACTATTTTTTCTTAAATAGAACCAATGCGGTTCTATCAAGTATAGCTAAAATAACACTAATGATTGATTTCATCTACCTTTCAATGGAAAAAATAATCAATTCTTTTTTGAAAGATTTGAATTTTTTAAAATTAAAACAAGAAAATATGCTATTTTAATAGAATAACATAATCTTTATTTACTTTCTTTTCTCTCTATCTCTCTCCTTCTTGCTTTCTCTCTCTTTTTCTCTTTACTTTTTAGGTTGTACTCCAGAAAGGATTACACAGGAAGAAGAGCGAAGGTGAAATAACGCGTGACCATATCTGTCTAGTGACGTTCATCCGCTCCAGAAAGAGAGAAATTGGAGTGAGATGGAAGGCAAGTTCCACTCTAGCAAGAGGAACCAAGGGAAACTCCCTATACAATTTTGCTGATATTTGTCTTCCCCAATTTGAAGTGTAGAGTTTACTGTGTGGAGGTAAAGCCTCATGCGTCACTCTTTCCTTCTCCTTCCATTAATAATTGTTTCCCTCTTCTCTGAAACACAATCTTAAAAGTAAAAAAGCACTGAATTTGAATCCCTCGAACTTAGATATCTTATTTTGTTTTCGTCCTTTTTATTTGATAAATAAAGAAGGCTCATCAGGTTTTTCTTTTGTAGATATACCACATTTCCAATAAAATAGAGATCCTAATTCCCAACCTCAATCAACAAGACCATTAACTAGCTGTAAGCTTTTCTCCTTTCTATTCTTTCATCTACATTTTCTCATATCCTAGTTTTTGTTGGGGTTTTGACGGTTCAAACTCATTGATTTAGCTTAATTGCGGAAAGTGTATAAAACAAAATTTTACGGTTTAAGCTAAGTATTAAACGATGTATGTCAGGAAACTTTCCAAGGCGGTCCACCTTCAGTATTCATTTGGCATCAAAACCTCATTTAATTCATTTACAGATCTACTCCATAATTGATTTCTAAAAGCTTTAAATCTACTTATCAATTAAATAGATTAATATAACATGTTTATATCTCGTTTCCAAATCTCAGTTGGAATGTAGCTGAGCGAGAAGAGCTACACCAAGGAAGGAATCTACTCGTAGTATCACACGTGTGATACCTCTATTGGTTATCCAGCAGGACTAACCGGAGAGCGGTTTATTTCTCCTGCCAGAAATACCGTAAACCGCGGAATTCTGCAAAAACACTATTCACCGAGAAGAGGACGAAATAAATATATTTGTGTCTCGAGGTAACTCGGTTTTGCTTAAAAGCTAAACCGCAGCATTTCATAAAATATATTATTTTCTAATCTCGTAATAACCGAAACTAAGGAAGAGAGAAAAACCGATTAACGAAGTAATCAGATTAGCACGTGAATTAGTAAGTTTTCTCTCTACCCTCACCCCTCTATTTATAGTGTTTTGAGGAGGTTCGCAAAAGACCAAAATACCCCTCAAAACAAATATATTTACCAAAATACCTTGACACCTCATCCTTTAATATATGAAAAGACCAAAATGCCCCTTGCACACTCTTCTCCATGCTTCTACACCCTTCTACACCCTAAGGTGCCATGCAAGGTGGCATAGGTGTGAAATGTGTAGGGTTTCGGATACCACTTTTGGGGTTTTGCGGTAACCAAAACTCGTTTAGGCTTAAGGTGCGGAATGACCGTAGAACAAAAATTTCTACGGCCAACTTAAGCTCAGGATTAAACGGGGTATGTCAGGAAACTTTCCAAGGCGGTCCACCTTCAGTATTCCTTTGGCATCAAAACCCAATTTAATCCTTTTACAGATCTACTCCATGATTGATTTGTAAAACTTTAATCTACTTACCAATTAAATAGATTAATATAACATATTTATACCTTGTTTCCAAATCACAGTTGGAATGCAGACCGAGCGTGTAGAGCTACATCACGGAAGGAATCGACTCGTCTCGGAGCATCAGACGTCTGATGCCTCTATCGGTTATCCACCAGGACTAACCAGAGAGCGGTTAATTTCTTCTGCCAGAAATACCGTAAACCGCGGAATTCTGCAAAAACACTATTCACGGGGAAAAGACGAAAACCCGTAAACACGAATTTTCGGTTACTCAGTTTCATCAAATGAGCAAAACTGACATACCGCTAAATTCGGTAAAACGCTATTCATCGATCCCGTAAATATACTTCACAACAACCCGCAAGATTATACGTCAACTACGTATAACTTTCTTTTCTCAACCGAAACACTATTTGGGAGAGAAACCGAGAAAGAGAGAAAATACCGATTCGATTCTGCACGAAATGATACAAGTGAATTAGTGATTTTTCTCTCTACATGCACCCCTCTATTTATAGGCTTTTGAGGAGGTTCGCAAAAGACCGAAATACCCCTCAACATATGCCTATTTACAAG